>JAJIBD010003612.1:0-233492 GCA_021461705.1 Cryptotis parvus
AAGATCCCGATAAGAGAGGGATCCATAGGGCCATGGTGGGTCATTTCATGATCACAGTTTCTAAATGTATTTATAAAATTGTATTTGAAACCTAATAGGCATGTAATATTTTTCCAGTGAATGAGTATTTTTTGATGAAATAAAAGCCAAAGTTCTAATACTACTATTGTAAAATTCTGTGCTCTCAAATATATTCCCTAGACATTCATATACCAGAAAGTGTTTTCCATCTTGTGAAGATCTTGTGTTGTCTTCTGTTGAAATTCATTCTCATTTTATCCAGAGTAAAATTCACTTACTTATTTAATAATCATGTTCTTATTCACAAAATTGCATACTTTAAATCTAAAAAATACTATAACATTTGATTTGTTCATTATCTTGAGATGAAAGTAAATATATCAGACTAGCATTTTTTATACATCCTGTACGTAGGGATTAGAAATAAGAACTGAACATTAATTTTACGGGTTTTTTTCTACTCGATAGGTGCTATGGATATAGAGGGAGAGAAATCGCCAAATGAAAATTAACAAATACAAACAGGTAGCCGGATCAGATCCCAGACTGGAACAAGATTACCATTCAAAGGCAAGACATTTTTCTTTTTAAAAATTGTAAATTGACCAGTTAATCCTATGAAACCATTAGATTCTCTCAAATGGCTGACTGCAGATCAGTTAGACACAAACATACAATGTGATGGCCCCATGACATCAGTACTGACATTTATGTGTGTTTATGTGCCAGTTTTCAAGGAGGTAATTTGCCTCATTAAAGAAAACATTATTTAAAAAAGAAAGAGGAAAAAAGAAAACATTATTAAAAAAATAGAGGATTCTGAAACTCTAGAATAAAAAGAAATGAAAATCTTAAATGTTCTGAAACAAGCCTTTTATACTTTTTCTTTTATAGAATCTATGAAGGGCTCCCAACAACCTTAAAAACATTTAGGGATAACCATTTTTAAATATGTTTCCTAAGTATAAATTTTTTCTGTTTTAATTTAATGTCATTTTACTAATGAGTTATTGAAACAAAATGCATAAAGAGCTCCAAAGGTCTTTTAAGAAAAGTCATGCTTAACTGTTTTGTGGGAACTTGCTGACATATGAGTCGATCAAAGCAGGAACTAGAGGATAATTTCGTCACTCTTGCCCTTCATTATTATCTTCCTATTTGCCAGACATTTTTAGTTTCATGCAATTATTCATGTCCAGCACCATGAGAAGACTTGGCTCTGATCCCTCAGTTAAGATTTTATAGAATAATATAAAGTCATTATCTGCTCTGTGACTAAGCCATTGAATTAGCAGTCAGGTGATGTTTGTGGTTGTATATCTGTGTGGTAGAGAACAGTCTGGATTTTTATATATGAGGCCTAGATCACCCTCCGTGTTCAACTTTCTGCTCCTTTTTATGTTACTACTCGACTTTCTGTTAAAAAAAGGCCTAGATCACCCTCCCTGTTGAACTTTCTGCTCCTTTTTATGTTACTACTCAGCTTGTGTTACTACTCTCCTTTTCCTGTTACTCACTCGTGAAAGCCATGATTTATCAACAAAAATGGAACTGGTATAACAGATAGAAAGTGAGTGGTAGGAAACACTGGTTCCTAATTTCCTTACTGTTCCAGTTAGAGGAGGCAAGTATTCTTGCTTCAGATCTTCTTCCAACCTCCAGCCTTGTCTCCAAATGACATGACCCAATGTGAAAACAGAATTGTCGAAGAATTTTTGTCATTACTGCAATGGCACAGACCTACAGCCAGAGAAGAGTACATTTAAAACAAAACAAAACAAAACAAACAACAAAATATATTTTATCGATATATATATATATATATATATATATATATTATATATATATATATATCCTTGCCTTTATACAGCAGATTTTCAACTTCTAGAAATATTTTGCTAAAGTGAAAATATTAGTAAGCTTACATTGGTTTGGTGACTGACATAAAAACTGGTTCTGTGATAATTGACTATGTGACCTTTGAGTTTATCAGAAGTGATCTCTGAACCTTCCTATACTGGGTCCAGCTGTGTCTGTGGCCTGGTATTTTAAAGTGTCCTACTGTCACCTCTCATTATTTTCTTGGCATAATCTAAAGCTAAATTCATAAAGTCCTCATAAACTAGGATATTAAAACATCTACAGACAGAGGTACAGATTAAATAAATTAGCATAGATCCCACTAGACTTTGGAAAGGACCGTAGGTGTTTTCTTTAAATAAATCTAATATTTCCATCAGAAAAATATGTAGCAAGAGAAAATGAAGACTAAGCAGGGTGTGACAGGGGTGGAGTTTGTGAAGAGAACACCTAGTGTTTTGTGAAGCGAACATGGGTGTGGAAGCATGCATTTGACCCTGGCTTACTAACAAACATCAGATGATTTTGGAAAGAGGAACCTGCACCCATTTTATTTTATCTTGCTCATCAAAGCAAGTTCCTGGGACCCAAGAGCTAGTAGAAGGATCAAGGCAAATGAGTGAGACCTGGTTTGATCCTGGACTTCCCTGCCCCCACCCACCCCCCAACCTGTATAGCCAAAAGCATTGGAGGCCCTGAGTGTAGACACTTGTGGTCCTGGTGCCCCTTACACCTCTGGATCTCTTCAGTCAATCAGGGTGATCATCAGTGGGGATGACTGGACTCTCCATCATTGCCACCTCCAAAAAACAAAAGACTAAGTTGCTAAGGGAAAATAGCAATGGCATTTTCTTATGGGTGACTGATAGAAATTTATCATAAGAGGATGAACAAAGAAGTGCCACAGGCATGACTCAGATTTTTTCCCCAGAAAAGCAAGTTTTACTACCATTCCAGTTCATCAATACATGAGTGTGTGGAGCCTGAAAGTTCTATCGTTGATCCCAGTTATTTTAGGTTAGTAAAATTTACACCTTGACAAAGCAATCATGATTCTAAACAATATAATTTCTTATGTGCCTTGAAGGCAGTGGTTTTTAGACTGTTTCCCCAGACCTGTTAACCAACATTAGCAGAGAACTTTCAGAAATTCAGCTTCCTGGTCCCTCCAGGCACTTACTCAAACTCTAGGGGTGGGACTAGTGTGTTTGGGGAATTATTGCTTTTCAACTGTACTTGCTTATAAATTTTGTTCTCAGTAAATGAGTTGACTTTGCTCTCAGTAGGGTTTTTGTTAGAAATCAAAGGCAAGTGGCAGTGAAATATGGAGACTTGATAATAGATGATTTTACACTTTTACAAAATTTCAGTATTTTGACAAGTTGATCACCACTATCAACTAAACTGTCCCACTTAGGAGAGCTCCTCTTCTCAACATGGAAATGACTTATTCAATGCCAACCTTAAATGCTTGGAATTGACTTTCAAGAAAGAGCACTAGGGATACCAGAAGAGAAGAGACAGGGGGGTTGGTTAACAGTGACCATAAATAAGCTGTTTCTAAGTATGATATTTGTAAGTTGGAGTAGTCTAAGACAATGATTGAAATGTGGATAGCACAGAACACAGCTGGTCTCACTGAGTCCTCCTGGCGGTTCTCAGCTCCTTGGTTACTAAATAAGACTTTGTGAATCCTTCCATAGGACAGTGATTAGGGAGAAGTGAGATGTCTGTGAATGGTCTAGCACTAGTAAAGGACTCAATAAGTGGTGCTCGTATTATTAGTTATTATTATTACCATGACAGAACATGTAATCAGGGTCCAGAGTGATAGTACATCAGGTCAGGTGTTTGCCTTGCATGCGACCAACCCAGGTTCAGTCCCCTGTATCCCATTTGGTTCCTCCAAACCAAGTGAGCCCTGAGTGCAGAGTCAGGAGTAAGCTCTGAGCTCTTCCAGGTGTGGCTCTGAAACAAAAGAAAGAGTAACATAGCTCCCAAAATGAACCAGGCATGGTAAAAAGAAATGATGTAGAAATCATTGAACTAATAAAATGAATTTTATATTGCTCAGATACCATTGAACAATGCTTTTATTTTCAAAGAGAATCAGGTAGCATGCATCTCAAAGTAAAAAATCAAATTCAAGAGGAAAGAATTTGTCAACCTTAAAATGACATAGCAGGGGCCGGAGCGATAGCCCAGCAGGTAGGGCATTTGCCTTGCACATGGCCGGCCAATGCAGGCCCTGGTTCAATCCCTGACATTCCATATGGTCCCCGAGCACTGCCAGGAGTAATTCCTGAGTGAAGAGCCAGGAGAAACCCCTGAGCATTGCCGGGTGTGACCCAAAAAAGATAAAATAAATAAATAAATAAATGGATAAATAAATAAATAAATAAATAAATAAAAGTGGTATGGCAATCGAAAATAAATTTAAAAGAAGAGATGGAAATACAAATGTACAGAGAAATTGCAGTCAGATTACTAAAAGGGTGCTGTCGGATTTGATGGTAAATGCACCTAGTACCTGAATGTGATTAACAGAGATGCATTTGGGGGTGGGATGATATAATGGAGAGAGTTGATTTATAAAAAAAAAGTGAGTTTTGAAGTATCGATTATTTGACCCTGGCAGATTCCTAACATACATAAAAATCCACATATTTATTAAAAGGAAAGAAATAACAGATGAGTTTTACCTTTATAACAGTGCTTGACTCAAATACAGTGGAAATGTTTCAACGTGGAAGAAGACAAGTTGAGTTGCCTGCCCATTCACGGAGCTACTGGGTAGCGACAGCCCCCTCCCAGCCTGGCCTTGTGTCACAGGAGGAAGGAGGGCCACTGCAGTGCCACCTCTCAGGCTGCTAAGTGAGCTTAGTGTTGGTGGCACTCACTCACCGTGTTGAATGATCAGCTGATAGAGGCAGCAGTGCTAGTAACCCAGACTGCCCTAGGCAAGTCCTCGAAGAGTCCCTTTCGTGTCCCCTAAGAAGTACTAAGTCCAGTGTCCTTTCCTGGAATAAGCAGTTTCCTCTTTGGTAAAACAAAGATGGCATTGTAGTCTTCAGTGAATTCCTCCTAGATAGATGGCCCCCAGAATGATTTCATCTTTTAAACTCAGAATTCCAGGATCACCTTCTTGTGGTTTCCATCCCCAGCCTCGTCAGGTCTCCCATGTGACTCTTCCTGAGGAAGATGCCAGGAACGGTGCCAGGAACTGGCTCTGATGCTCCTCAGCCAGACACTCCAGGTCTCTAAACTTCTACTCAACTGTCAGTTTTTCTTCTTGTTGGCTTTATAGACACAGGATGCTATTACCAGGTAGCAACATCCTTAGAGAAACTTCTGAAAATTAGTAAAATTACTCATATAGGAGCGTAAGGAGGCAGGGGGAAATGAGCAGTTACATGATCTCTAAGCATTCTTATTGCAAGGTACTGATGATGAGACTCAGAGAGGATGCTGAGTCCTGCCAACTGCCAGAACTCCAGCCCTAACTCCCTGACACTCGCCAAGATCCTTTGTGACCAAGTGTTAGAGGTTAAATTGCTTCCTGCACCCAAACCAGGTAGACTGTTGGGTATGTGTCCAAACTAGCCAGCCACAGAGCTCTTAAGCACACCTGCTTATACTTTTCACAGCACTCTCTGGTTGTTCCTTTAACAAGTATATTTATGAGAGAACAAATGCAGAGTTGTACAACCTAGATCAGTGGCATTCTTCCGTCCTTCTGTGCAACTGCAGTCTCTGCCAGCCCTCTCCGTGCCCCCCTTGTGCTACCGGTTGACTCTAGTCTTAGGCCTAGGCCTCTGTTTAGGATCTTCACCCATGGCCCCATTGGAATGTCCTGGGGTCCCATGGAGAACCATATGGCACTCAGTGAGAAACACTGACCTAGATTATTAAACTAGCAGGAAAGAGAAGAGATATACAAAATGGATCTAACAATGCAAGAGATATTAGTGGTCATCATGTCAAGACCTTATTAAAAGACACTTTAGTTCCATCTATAAAGTTAACCAGTAGCTATATAGCTTTAATTAATAGAGAGTCATAAATTGAAATGAAGATGTATCTAGAATATATTATTAGATATTATATATATTTATATAAAGGAATTTTAATTTAAATTTTTATTCATATCTGTGAGGATAGATTTCTCATTATGTATGAAACATCCACCAAACTTGAGTTCTAAAGTAAGTAAAAAATTTCTATGGGTAGTTGTATAAATAAAAGAAAGGCTATCAGTGTGTCACCGAGGGAGAAGGAGTGGGGGAAATGTGCCTTCTTGCTCTACGTGTATATTGTCGGTGCCATGGTAGTGTCACATTCAAGGGAAGTCTTGATTACAGAATAGAGATTTATTGGTTTTTCTTTCTTGAGTCTGATAAAACAGAGACTACATAATGGTGTGGACACTATCTCTGTGTAAACTTTATCAAATTAATTAACATCCTGATTCCTTCATTTCTTGTCTGTAAGGAATACACTAATAATTGGACCTGTCTCATAGGATTGTTTCCTAGAATGAGCCTGTTTCTGTCCATGTATGACTCTCACGTTAGAACATAACGAGACATAAAATGTTAGTGGCATATGATAATGGTGATGGTGATCACAGAGAGAGAGAAATTGGTGTTTCTAACAGATAACTTGCTTTTATCAAGCTCTAAGAATTGAGGCTTCTATTTGCTGCCATCAACAATCCACTGTAGCTAGAGAAATATGTCTTTAAGTTCATGCTAAACATTGGCAGTGGAGGGACGAGGGCTGTGACTCAGTGGTTGGGTGCATGCCTTGCAGTGTGAGTCCCTGGTTTTGAGCCCTGGTACTATAAAACAAAACAAAACAAAAAAATAGGCAGATGGAAAGGGAGGAAAAGTCCTCAAAATAATGATAGATTTAAAAGATTGACTTGGTTTAGTCTTACCGATTACTTAAATTTTTCTTCCAAAAATTGTTACAGTTTCTACTCCTCATCAGATGACTAATTGTGAACCTTCAATCAAAGCTAGATAGAGCTCGAGAGCATCAGATTTACACAACTTTAGTTGTGTCTTCATGTACTTGGGCACTCCTGCACCCACACTCACACACCAACCTAAAGCTGTGAACTAAGAAAGAATTTCTCTCTTCCATATCTAACTGATGTTGGCAAACAGTCGTTTCTGTCCTGTCCACAATTACAGCTATAACTTACCTACTAAATAATGTTAGGAATCCCTTAAGATTAATCACAGATAAATATACAAAATTTCTGAGATGTGACTAATCTTTAATGATTCCGAACTTTACATTGTTTTTTACCTTAACATCTTTAATTCATTTTCTCAGGTTGCCTTAACAAAATTCCCCCAGAATCAGTACTTAAATAATAGAACTAGGTTTCCATTACAATTCTGGAGGCTGAGTCCATGATCAAAGTGTTGGCAGTTGTGGTTTCTTTGGCCTTACCCCCAGGCCTGTAGATGGCCACTGTCTCTCCCTACCTCACTACCTTGGCTGTTGTGTCCAACTTTTTCTTTAAAGAGTCCTGTGGGATCATTTCTCATTGTGAGGATAGAGTCCTCCCCCATAGACCTCATTTTACCTTGCGTACCTTATTTCACTAGTTACTTATACAAAGACCCATCTTCAAATACTGTCACATTTTGGGGCCGGAGCAATAGCCCAGCGGATAGGGCATTTGCCTTTCACGCAGCCGGCCCATGCCGCCCGGGTTTGATCCCGGCATCCCATATGGTCGCCTGAGCACTGCCAGGAGTGATTCCTGAGTGCAGAGCCAGGATTAACCCCTGAACATTGCCGGGTGTGACCCAAAAAAGAAAAAAAAATACTGTCACATTTTGAAGTATTAGAAGGCAGGACTACAACATATGAATGTAGGGAGTAGGTAATTCAGTGATAGCATATCTCTGGTAAAAAAAAACAGAATATCAGCAGTGTATTTTTTAATTATGAAAAAATCATTTGCGATGTCTAAGACAGAAACTTTTAAGTTGTAGAACACTATAAAGCCACAGAAGAAATGATAATTCCTTCCCATTTTAGTAAATATAATATTGCTAAAAAATAACAAAAGAAATTTTAAGGATCGAAGAGATAGCATGGGGTTTAAGGTGCTTATTTTGTTTACTTCTTTGTTTACGACTTTGGTTCTGTCCCTGAGCACTGCCAGGAGTGAACCCTGAGCACCACCAGGTATGGCTCACAAACTACAAAATAAAACTAATGCTAATTTCAAATACGTTACTTCTAAGTCTCCTGTTGTTAACAGGATCAATTTTCAGATAGAAGTTGCTATTATCAAGAGCACAATATCTTTCAGTATATTTTCTTTGAATATACAGGGGAGAAATAAAAACTTATATATATATTTGTTTTACTACTAGGAAAACAACATGCAGCAGTCACCTTTGCTTTCAATCAGGCTTTAAAGTTCTGGTTTGCCGCACTAGGGAATGCAAGGAGTGAAGAGATAGGTCCCAGGGAAGCTCTTGTGTGATAGAACTTGGGGACTGTGGGAAATAAAGAGTGAAAAACACATTATAAACAGACAGAAACATTTTTCCCAACTTATGTTTAATATGCTCCCCTATAGTGAGGTATGACCATATGAAAGTACAAATGAACACCATTCAAAACAGATTTTAAAAACCTTTAAACGAACCATATAGTTTATTACCTTGCAAAGTTAATATAACTGTCTTATGTGCTGATTACTTGCCTGTTAGTCACTTTTATAATCTTGAGATTAGTTACTATGTGCTAATCATCTTGTAGTTTTCCCCACCAGTGGTTACTTTGATTTGTTCACAATAAGCACTTGGTGGATTACCTTTAACAAACGGATATGACCAGGTGCTGAAAGGAAGTAGAATTCAGGCAAGGCAAATGTTTAAAAAGGATGAATGTCATGTTACAGAGGATGATGTTAAGGAGGATGAATGTTAAACATTTTCTAGCAGTATAAGGAAAGGATACGGACTTCAGGAGAAGGTATGGATAATTTCTGTGTTAAAGTCAAATCAGATTTTCTAATGAATCATGTGATTATTGGTTTCTCTGTAGAGTTCATTGTAATAGAAAACTAAGGGGGAAAATGGAATTATCTGGTTTCCCATCTTGACTCTCTTACTAAGTGAAAAAACTTTGGATAAATTTCCCAATAATTCTTCACACCCAACTTTTTTCTTTGTACAAACTGAGGGAAATGTGTAATCTATAAACTACTGTATGAATAAATATATGGGAAAAGCGCTCAGTTTTAATGGAGTTGAAGCAAGTATATAATTAATAAACCAAATATTTAATCTCATAACATAATTTTAAGATTAGGGTTTAATTAGATAGTCTTATTTTCACTTATTTAATCTAATGTAGTTTTTTTTAATCAATTAGTAACTTCTGGAAAGAGAGAGAGAGAGAAAGAAAGAGAACCATAAAAGGCTCTCTGCTAGGTGTATTCTCACAAATGACTGAAGCCGTAGATTTTTAATTAGCTTATGACATAATAATTATGGTTTAGAGAATAAATTTATGAATAGTGGTCTGCCTATTACATCAGGTAAAATATCGGTGGCTGATTTAGAATTGACATATCAGTCAAAATCCTTAATCAGGGGCTTGGGATGTGACTCTGGAGCAGAGCATGTGTGTGCCTTGTATGTGTGATGCCCTGGGTTTGATCCCCAGAACCACCAGCAAAACAAAACCACCAGCAAAGATCAAAAGCTCTTGATCAGTGAGAGAAATCTGTCAAATAGGGCACAGTATCACTGTATCACTGTATTCCCGTAGTTCATCGATTTGCTTGAGTGGGCACCAGTAACATCTCCATACGTCCTGTCGCAAGCAAGTGTAGCTCAGGGCATCTGCTTGCTTCAGGGACGGGAAGAGCCTCAAACCATTCTTCAGGTCATGGAATTGAGGTCCATACTTGTTACTAGTTTTGGCATAACAAATAAAACACGGAAGCTTGCCAGGCTCTGCCGTGTAGGTGGTATACTATCAGTAGAAGGCTCTCATCTCGAGCATTTACTGATGAAACTTATAGGGCACAGTAGCTCCAGAATTATAATTTCTATGCAACTTGATGAATAGTAATTTTAACAGATCTGTGACTTTGTATAATAGCTTTGTTCATGAGCACAAATATTAGTTCTAATTTTTCTTCAGTTGAAGGATTATAGCTATTATTTATTAGCGAAGTTCATTCACTAAGAGTTTCCTAAACCTAGAATTATTCTTTCTTGTCCATCCCTTTTGTAGATTGTGTACCAGTACTCTAGAAGTCATCCAGCTCACCTTAGCCTGTAACTCAGCTGAAAGGGGCCAACTCTAGGTGGAAGAAATACTGTATGCAAAAGGTTCTAAAATAAAAATAATAATAATCAAACAAACAAATGAATGAATGAATATATAGATAAATAAATAAATGAATAAGTAAGTGAATAAGTAGATAAATAAATAGATAAATAAATAGATAATTAAATAAAAGCTTGGCACAGAGTAGGCTCAGTCATGGTAGTTACATTTGATCTTTCTTTTGCTCTGTGAGGTCAAGGTAATAGCAGAAGAAAACTTACAGTGGATCTCTATTGTGATCGATGCACCAAAGCCTGTCAACTTAGTACAGCTCCTTGACTCACAAAGAAAAGCGGTGTTTGTGTTATGAACGTTCCCTTTCACAGCCTTTGTGATCAGGAGTGCTGGGAGCAAGGCTCACAGCCTTTGAAAGTTCAGTCTTACAAGAACCAACATGCTTCTTCCCGCCTCACCTCCGATCACCACCCCTTTTCGTGGGGTGGTCCCAGGTAGTCCTCAGAGGTTTGGATTGTCCAGTGGCCCCTCCCGGCAATAAAGGGCCTGGTGTAGAGGATGAACTCAGTGCTGCTCTGGTTTCAGGTATGGTGCTGTCTCGGCCAGCTCTGCTGGGGACCCCTAAGGGGTATTTCTCATGGGGTTGGAACATGGGGCACCAGGAGTTGAATTTTGGGTTCAACCTCTACTAAACCTGTGCTCTAATCCTTTAAGCTCTCTCCTGGCCCAAAATATTGCTCTTTTCTCCCACCATAAGTTAGCTCCATTGTCAGTGGAACAGCAGGGTTATTTCAATACACATAAACCATAAATTGTATGGCATCTAAATTAGTGTGTAGGACATTCTTTGGATTCTTTTAAAATTTCAAGTGTTAAAAATCCATGCTATTGTAATTTTAGTAGTGATATTCTCATTCTATTTTGGTATTCTGATTATTCATCTGATTACTTAATTTTAGGGGTACTAAGGAGGGACCATCCCTCAGGAAGCAATTCCATACCAGGGTTTCATGTAGGCAAGGCATTCCCTCTGCCACATAAGTCACCCCTCACCCAAATCTGTGCTTTAAGATGTAAACTAATGTTACACATTTGAACACTATTTAGGTGAAGATAAAGGGTCCCACTAGCCAGAGACAATTCCTAATCCAGGCAAAAAGAAGTCATTATTCCTTGCACTGTTCAGATTGTGGGCTCCTTCCCTTAGGGCCCAATGATGTCCTGTTTTCTGGCACAAGGCCTAAGAGCCAGGGGCTTTGTCCAGATTCCCTGTGGAGTATAATCACATTTTTCCTGGCTCATAGCCACCTTTGAACTCGTTGAGGGTTTTTTCAAGCTATGTGGTTATTTAACCTGTCATTTTGACCTAATTTCCTTAGCTACGAGTATCTCAAGTTACTCTGTTCTTTCCTAAGGCATTGGAAAGGGAGCCCACTTGATGTTCCCAACCCATTAGCTCTGTGGTGTTTCTATCTGTTCCAGACTCTCTGGTCCTAGAGTTATGGTATCACATTCTTTCTTTCTTTTTGAAGTAAAAACAGATTTTATTTGGATGTTTTTGAGTAAGGGGAAGTGGGGGGGAGAGAGAGAGACAGAGACAGAGACAGAGAAAGAGACAGAGAGAACAGTGGCTCCACAAAGAAAAAGAGAACCCCAGTAAACATCTCAAGAAGGGAGATGCAGCCGCCTCTTGTGCTCACACACCACATGTGCTGTCACGGTATTTCTGTGAGAGCTTTCTCAGTGCTAGCTTGTCTTTGAGCTAAAATTCTCTTATACATGTAAAATTCAAATAATCTCATAAAAATTTAATGATACTTTCCCCAAAGGGGTTGTTAAGGAGTTTAAGATATTTATTTGGAACGAGACAGGGGGGGGGGTAGGCTCTAATGGGCTACACCTGGCAGTGCTCAGGGATCAAAACAGGATTAACTACATGCAAGATAGTCTCCTGTTGTATATCTACAGCCCCTTTATCGTATTTGTTAATTTTAGCTATGTTATACTATTTCTTTTTATTTGGTCTTAGAAAAGCCCTAAGTATAATAGAGTCTAAAGCGTTTTAGTAGTAATTTGTTTTCCTATGAGGAGGTATGGGCTCAACCATTATGGAAGTATGGACTAACAAGCATTCTGTTCTACTTTTTTTGGACTTGGATGCCAATAACATATTGCTGTGTGTCAAAATGAAATACTATAAGTCGTCTAAATCGTGGCCTATGAAGCACAGGCTTTAAAGAATACTCTATAATTGTGACAAAAGTTTTAGAATATAGGAGTTTGAGTTGTTACTTACCAGTAAAGGGCAAAGTAAGTCTAAGGCACAACTAAAGCTACTGAAAAATATTATTTATTGTGTGTAGATACAACCAAACCTATTAAATATCGGTATGCTGTTTTACAAACTTGTGTTTTACAAATCCATGTAGTTAATCCTATAAAAAGAGTAGTCCAGGAGCAGGACCGACAGCACAGCAGGTAGGCCATTTGCCTTGTTCTCAATTGACTTAGGTTTGATCCTCAGCACTCAGCATCCCATATGGTTCCCCAGGCACTGCCAGGAATAATTCCTAAGTGCAGAGCCAGGAGTAACCCCTGAGCATTGCTGGAGTGTGACCCAAAAAGCAAAATAATAATAATAATAATAATAATAATACAATAATAATAATAATAAAGGACTAGTCCATTTATCAGCTGTTGGGATCAAGAAAATAATATTAAGTATTTTAGAGCTCTTAATAAACAAAAATATTCACATTTTCATAGTGATTAGTGTTATAGCCATATATTATTCAATTCCTTGGTTTCACATTCCTTGATGCCAAGTATAAAAATAATTCTAAAAACTTCACTTGATCACTTGAATCCCGTTATTCATCAATTTGCTCAAGCGGGCACCAGTAACATTTCCATTGGACCCTATCACGCGCCAATGTAGCCCAATGGCATCTGGTTGATTCAGGAATATGAAGAGCCTCAAAACCGTTCCTTCAGGGTCTTGACAAGGAAGTCTGGCTGTTGCAGGACTCCTCTAAGAGCCCCTTTTTCTACCCTGTGGAGATTTTTCCTGGCGGGTCTTGCTCAAAACATTAGCATATAAAAAGACATTGGGTGAGGTGCTGGGAGAAATTACCTGAGGGCTTTTGACCCTGCCAGGAGAAGTTTACATTTGGCTTGCAGCTCCTCTCAGCTCTGCTGGGAGGCTTTGAATTTTCATCTCTAGATAGCCCAGCCCAGAATGGGGCTGGGCTGGGGGAGCTTGGGCGGATTTTGAGCTATAAAATAAGCTGTAAGAAGAAAGCTCTCTCTCTTTCCCCCCCTTTTTTTTGCCTTTTCGGGTTTTCCTTGGTGTTTTGCTTCTGCGTCCTCTTCATTCTCTGTTGGGCCTCAACACGTGGTGGCAGCCATCTTGGCCTGCACCTGGCTGGGGCCTAGCTGGGAACACAGAGTCCAGAGGCTTTCCCTGCTCTTGGATTGTATATTGGAACCTGTAATAGTAAAGCCCTTTTAAAACTGCATCGGATTCCTGAGTTTTCATCCATTCCTGGCCGGCTTCGGAGGTAGAAGGGAACTCTCTTCCCAGCACTGTTGGGGACCCGGCGGAGCTCCCCAACATCTGACCATCTTGTAGGTGGGTGGCCACGTGGGATCCAGTCATAACGGCTCTAGTCCAGTGGTCGTCTCCAAATCGCATTACATGTCCAGCCCATCTGATTTTCAATGCCTTGACAAATGAGTCAGCATCCCTGATTCTGGAATAGCCATGGAGGTTGGAGCTCCAGATTCCTTCTCTCACTTGAGCGAGGCGTGATATTCCTAGCATAGTTCTTTCAATTCCTCTTCGGGAGACCCGAATCGCATTTTCATCCTGCTTTCGTAGGGCCCAGGTCTCTGAGGCATATGTTAATGCAGGAAGAATCCAAATTAATAGTTTCGTTTTGTTTTTGTGTCGTGCTGAGGTATACTGAGGGCTTAGTCCTGGCTCTGTGCTCAGGAATTATTCCTTGCAGTTTTCAGGGAACCATATGGGGTATTATGAATCAAAGTTGGGTCAACTGTATGCAAGGCAAGTGCCCTACCCACTGTAATATCTCTCTGGCCCCTAACAATTTTAAGAATGAAAAAAATAAGGTTTTCCAGGCCAGATTTGGTATAGTCATATTCTGTATAAGTAATTAAGCTAATCATATATCAAAGAGCAATACTTTACTTATTTTAATATGAAGTTAGGAACTTATTTACAAAATTCCATGGTTATTTTCAAGTCTTTCCAGTTGAAGATATATGATTATAACCAAATGATTATAACCAAATGATAATAAAAATTTGATACCAAAGAGTGTCTCTAGTCTCACTGTGGACTACACCTAATTGTTAGCATGAAAAATATTTACTATGGGTCAGGACATGGGACCTCGTTTGAATTTACTTGGTACTCAGAGAAGTTAAAACCTTCTCAAGATTATACAGTGATTCACCCATAAGTGAGAGACCAGTTAGACCTCTGGATCTGTCAGTTCTGTATCTCATGCTCAGATACACTGCTTCTCACCAAAATTATATGTGACTTTCATCAGTAATTTTGGTTAAAGAATGTGACCTTTACCATCAAGTCAGAGACACTTTTCTAACATGGAAAATAATGTGCCATCACTCAGGTTTGCATACAGTTACACGTAACACAAAATTATTTAAATAATAAAGAATTTTTTGTTTTACATACAAGACCTACAATAGCAGAGCAGAACTGACACTACTATTTCAAGAGTAAAATTCCCAGGAGATTGTCTTCTTCCTGCTCCCTGTTCTGAGACAAGACATTTCCCTCATGTCCCAGAATGACTACTCTAGATTCATGTTTAAACTCCAGTCAGGGTGGGAGAGATGGACGGTGATTAAGACACTTGCTTTGCATTCAGTTAACCCAGCTCAATCCTCAGCACCACATATGGTCCCCCCTAAGAAGCCCCAGGAGTGAGCCCTGAGCACCAAGAAGTACCTGAAGAGCCAGAGTAGCTCCTGAGCACCACTAAGTACAGCCTTCACACTCAAAAAATAAATAAACTGCAAAGAAATAAAAACACAAATGGCATCCATACTGAATCAGTACACCCCTAATTAGGAAGATAGTAGCTTTCTCCACACTCCACTCTGCAGATTCCTGCTTATATTTCAAAGGCCAAAATTAAATTAAATAATTACCCTGACACAAAGAGTTCCAGAAAATTGAATTTTTGGCATTTCATTACTGTTAGACCACCAAAATAAATTGGGATTCTTTCAGTAAAGAACAGAAGAGACAAAGTATTAGTAGGCATTTAGCATCAACTTTGCTCCAATTTCCAACATTAAAGACCCAGGATTCTTCACAAGCCCCAAGATATTTGTTTCTACTGAATAAGCAAACAGTGTTTCTTGATTGATTTGAATGAAGAATATTAGAGAAATTAAAGATAATTCACAAGTTTTCTAGCTTTATTGGATATTGAAGTTATTAAATATTCAAGGAATGTAGAAAATACAAGAATGACTGGTTCGAATTGAGAGAATAAATGTGCTTTGGGCCACATAGAATATGCTTCTTTTATGAAATAGAATGGCAGGTGGCCAGTTACCTAGAAATACAGGTAGGATCTTGGGAGATGTGGGTGCTACCAGAATACCATGAGTGACTTTTCTGAGGGGCCCTTACAGAAATGTTTCAGGGAGAAAGAGGAGGAGTGTTCTATATAATTGCAAAGAAAGAAGAAACCTAATAAGGACCCTATGAAGTGGAAGAGCAGGCTACCTCTGGTGCTTTCATCATGTGTTTTTGAGAACTTTTGCTAGAAGCTAGATTAGAATGGGTGACAGATTAAGGGGACAGGAGAATGTGTCAAGGTAAAATCCTTGAGCCCTGATGATGTCTGAAATCTCTCTGCCTGGGCTTTCATTGCAGAATGAGCATTTTTGTTTCTGAATATTGTGAGGAAGCGATGGACATAAAGAAAGGCTGGTGTTTTCCCAGTGGCAGCTAATTCTCAGGATGCCCTAAGACTCTGGGAAAGTCATAAATGACTATTAGCAAGAATTTGCTTGTCTGCAAATTCTATAGGCAAAATGATGGCCCTCATCAGTTTTCATCAGGCCAAGAAACATTGGACCCTGTCATAAACATTGGTCTCTAGGGTAGTGGCTGCCCTTTCTGTGGATATGCTTTTGTGCCTTACACTGGGCCTGTACACGGCCTTTCACAATATTCCTTAAGAAAAGTACCTTTAAACATAATATCTTACCAATGTGTATTTGTTATCTCTTATTTCTTAACAAGACTGAGTGGCTCAAAAATGCTGCTTATATTCCTAAACTTCAGTGATGTGTCCAGCTCTTTCTCCTATGATCTCTCGATAACTTGAAACCAGTCACGATCGGAGGCCATATTCCTTGGGAAGCAGAGCTCTGTCCCTTGGATAGCTGGTTGTTCAACTTTCGACAGCACATCACTGCCTAGATGTACCCCAGAGGTTGAAGGGACGTGGTGAGCACCCTCTGTTCCATTATCATCACAGTATCATAGTACCTTAGACGCTGACACTCCCTACCAGATAGAAGACTCAGGGTTCATTCCAGTCCATTAATTTGATTCATTAAACAGTCATTGAATTCCTACTCAACACTAGTCTGGAATTCTAAAATAAATATTTTATTATCATTATCTTCGGATAGTTTATAATCCAGCAAGATAGATCCAAAGAGATGGGGGGGCAGGATTTCATATCCCACGTGTTATTTTGAGGGCTAACTTTAAAGTGAGCTCTCTCTCTCTCTCTCTCTCTCTCTCTCTCTCTCTCTCTCTTCGACGGCCTGTCCTCGCTGCCTTCTCTTCTCAGGAGTCCCAGCTAGACAGAACAGCCTGACACACAGCACTTTGTAGTGCTGTACTGCAGTCAGGTGCCAAGAAGAACCTTGTCTAGGACACAGAGCCGCTCTTTCCCAGAGAGTGCCTGTAACTGCTGCCACTGCAGGTCAGCTGTTCCTCTGAGAGAGGTTCTGAAATCAAAGTCGGGAAGCAAAAATGGAAGCACTTCTGTCCGCTCAGTGGCTAAATGGGCTGCTTTTCCAGGTCCTCTCTTGGGTCCCTTATCTCCACCCACAGAGTGACCTCAAGAGTCCTACCCTGAACTTCGCCTCTCTTTTTCTCTCCCAGATGTGTTTGCCCTGATTTGCAGCCATCTTGTACTCGTTTACTTCTTACTTTCTGAATATGACAGCAGTTCCTCCAGGTCATAAAATTTATCTTTCTTCAAATTTAAGAGTTTTCTTTCTGACCAATATATTGCAGTTACTAAATTTTTGAACTAGGACTTTAGATATCAAGTTGCTGTTGGGGAGGGGTGCGAGATTAATGTAGCTGAAGGCAAAATCATGCTTAAGCGAATCCCGAATCTCATCACCACTTTTAGTCTGAGTCATGGACAGAGCTCAAATCGCTGAAGTTTCTGTGGAGAATCCAATCCAAGAACTTCCAAAGAGTAAACTTAAATTTGAAGGAAATTAAGTTTATGTTTTAGACATTGGCCTTTCCTCTATTTCTCATGAACATTATTATAAAAATGCTAATAGATGCTTGCCTTGCAGTGGCACTTCACACTGAAGTTGCATTTCACCGTTCTGCTTCAGTAATGTTAGATAAACGCGGGGAACATTCGCTTTCCAGGCCACTTAGGAACTCTTTAGAGTCTGGAACATCCTGAGGAATAATAATTTCCTGTAAATTTTTCTAGTTCATGATCTGCTTAATAGTAATGTACAAAACATCAAAATGTTGTCGGGAAAAGCTTCCTCACTCTTCCAAGATTTTAATGATCCCCAATCAGGGCACCATTTTTAGCTGAGATCATGTAATCCTATGCAATAAATGTTTGTTTGTGATCCATTAAAGAGGATGATGAGTCTGTCTTCATTGTTCAGCTGTCAGCTGTCAACTAATACATGCTAATTGTTTAAAACATTGTTTATTGTCTAGTGCCGAGATGGCACTAACCATTTCCTAAATATTTGAACTAACCCAGCCCACTGCTCACATCTGTAACTTGGTATAATAACATAATCCATAACCTTGATATAATAACAGTTTAGCAGCTCTTAATTCACTGCTAAAGTATGTTTCTGATTTATCATGTTTTAGGAAAAGCAGAAGTTCATTTTAAAAAAAGAAAACATTTTTAGAAATAAATTTCATGAGTAAGTCACTAATTTTACTGTGAGTTTTCTATAGGAAGATGATTTATCCTAAATATATTCAAAATATGCCTTTCAAAGTGATATTTACAATAATATTTTTATATTCTTTCTCTCCAAACTCTCTTCTTATAATGAGTCTCTTTGTAACAGAAACATGAGCTATATCTCAAAGGTAAACCTTCCCAGTTGCTTAGAAGTAGACAAATAAATGTACCTGATACAGATTGCAGAATCATCAAGCTAGAGCATTTAATTCATTAGTTTTCTTTCTTTATATGAACTGTCCTGTTCAGTGTCTTTTCATTTAATGGCCTTCTGATTTATAGATTGGAAAGGAATAGTTGCAGAGTGTTAATAAGCACATTATTGGGTATTCTGAATATATAACTTTCAGTCCTCGTTTATGAATTCATAAATTCTTTCTAAAATTAAAAAAAATTTTAACAGGGCCGTCCGGGTTCCCCCCGGGGACGCGGTTAACACCACAGGCCAAGAAGCCCGTGCACCGCCACGTAGCCCGCCACCCAGCCCAGGGATGACCCCAGACCACGAGAAAGAAAGGAGACCCGTACCTAACTCACCCTCCCCCACTGTAGAGAGCCCTAGACCCCCCGCACCCCCAGCATCAAGGGAACCTTTTAGGGTTCGAGATCTCCCGACCGAAAGCCGCCCTAAAACAAAACAGTTGTATCCTTGTCTTACTAGAAAAGGTAGACCTCAGGGTTAAATTAAGGAAATTAAATCTTTGATTCTTGGGTGCTTAGAGAATTTTGAAAGGAAAGGAACATACTGTCCTGGTCACTAAGAAAATATATTCTAAAGAAGAAGTTGAAAACTAAATTTGAACACATATATACACTCATAGAGCCCTCTCCCAAGAGAAGCATGTGGTGAGTTATATAAGAGTCATAAAATCGTAGTATGCTAAACCCTATCATTCCTCAAGAGTTGCATATCCAGAATTTGAGCTCAGCAAAGCAAGATTATCATAGAAGCAGGATTGGAGGTAAAACTAGCAACTATTAAGTTACTATTCTAAATGCTGAAATTCCAAAGTTAACAAGTCCATTAGAATTCAGAGATGACAGTAAAGCAAACCAGGTAAGAACCAGCTAGGGAAACATGGGGCCCCCAAGTTCCAAGTGGCTGTCAAATATCAGGGTAAAGGATCAGAGAAAATATTGAAAAAAAATGAGTTTCTGCTGTGTCAGCCAGAAGTGTCCTGCATTTCTTTCTGAGACAAAGTGAGTGTTCATCTGGGACTTAATAATTCCCTGGAAGGGGATGGGCTGTGGTGGAACACAGCTAATTATGGGGTTGAGGGTCCCTGAACACTTAACTCAGTGGAAAAATTGGCTATGGTATTTCAGTTGTGCTCTATAAATTGATTTTCTGAAATCATTGTGTTGCATACATGTAGAAATAGTTACTTTTTGTTGTTGTTCCAGCTTAGAGCCATTTTAAAACAATAACTTACTTTTGGATATTTCTGCTTAATAATCCTTCCAGTAAAGATACTCCTGAAATGAATAGTAAATCAATACTCAGCTCTCTAACCATCAGCCTCATCACCATCGCTTGTAATTTATTTATTAAACACTTGTTATGTGTCAGGTACTGTGCTAAGTGCTTTATAGTAATCCTTGCAGTGAACTTGGGTAGAACAGTGGGACTCCGTAGAACAGTCTGTCAATACCACAGACCTGGTGATTTGGGTACCCAGGATTCAGACCAAATATTGTATTTCATTTCAGAGTATATGTTCTTAGTTATTGCAGTATTGTCCTTACTATTTTCTTTTTGATTTTCATAAGAATTTATTTATCATAAGCCCATGAGGAAGATCCCACCCCGCATAATGCCAAAACTGCTTTCTCTAACCAGTGACAAATTATAATGACTGCTTCTGTTTTTATGACAATTATAAGAATGAGAAATATAAAGTCTCCCACATATAAAGTACTATTTGATGAACAATTTCTTTTGAGAATTTCTTGAAACATCATTTTCATACAAGTAAAATATCAAAATTATGAATAAAATTCCAATATCCTTTCTTAACTTGATATAATTTACTTTTTACATAAAGTAAAACATATAAATATTCTATATTAGTATATTTTTATAATATACCAACCTACAGGCTAGCAAAGAAAATATGAGATTTACATGATGAATCATGATGAATTATGATTCTAGTCCACATCTGAGAGCTTCATTTCAAATCAAACATGAAGGTTCTGTTTACATATGTAGTCCTAAGGAAGGGGAGTGATTTTGGGGAAAGAATTTATTTTATAATTTTTAATACCTAAGAGTTTGTTCACTAAAATGGAAAATAAAAGTGAACCAAGAAAGGCCCAGGGGGGAGACAAGATCATTTGAATCTGATCTAGTGTTTACACCGCAACCTAATGCCTGTCAATGTATTTAACTAAAATGTTTATATCGTTTATATCTATTATTTGTAAAGAATTCAATATTATGAATTAAAATCTTTTTGCACAGTTTTTAACCCATTTAGAAACATCAAGTACTAATGAATGATAAAGTAATAATACTGGCTGTATCCATTTGTATATTATGCCAGATATCATGTATTATTTCTTATTTTCAAAACAACCCTACAAGGAAGATATTGTTCCTATTATTTTCTAAATAAGTTTTTAAAGGTTGTCTCACTGCTCAGGTTTACCGAAACTAGTAAGAGATTTCTACGTTTTCCAGACTCCAAGTCTTCTCTCATGCCCCCACATACCACTGATACTAAGCATGCATGATTTTCAGCTCTCCAGAGTCTGTGAGCCCCCCAGAGCACTCTGGATCGACTGTCCCAGTAACTATCGGATTATTTTGATTCCAGGAAGTTTGAGCTATTGACAATAATAATGACTTTTTCTAGTGCTTCTAGGATGCATCAAAATTCCAGCAACCATTCAGAAATTAAACTTTCACTTTTCTTTTAACTTGAAAAAGTTAGCATTTTAATCATTAGATTTTGTATTATCTCTAGGTTTTCAGTGAAGCCTAATGGATTAAGGAGAAAATTGCTGGCTACTAGAATTGGTTCTTATAAATTACATTGGGAAATTGTAGCATACTATTTTGTTTTCAGAATTTATTCTGAAATTTAGGGGGAAATAATCTTACTTCTTAATATTAAGCCAAATGTTTATTTCCCAGATTTTACCTAAGTGTTCTCTCCTGAGGCTAGTGCCATTGTGAAACTATTTTAATGGCCTTCTTTGGGGTGTGGTGAAATGCTCTAATTGCCTTTGCTAAAACCCAAGGTTTCATATAAATTGAATTTTTCTTTTAGGATAATTGCCATTCACTTTTGTTTTATATGCAACTGAGTGGGGTTTTGCAGTATCCTCAGTGGACAGTTAAAGTGCTGAAATAGGAGAAGCTAATCATTGCTTTGTGTGGGAATACTGACAACCTCTGCGTATTTGTCCATCTGTGTTAACAGTATCGATCAGGATGGGATCCTCATAGAGGGGCAGATAATATTTCCACTAAATCCTCGGACAGTGATGTAAGTGACATATCCGCGGTTTCCAGGACTAGTAGTGCTTCTCGTTTCAGCAGCACAAGCTACATGTCCGTCCAATCAGAACGGCCCAGAGGAAACAAGAAAATCAGGTAAGAGGATTGTACCAGGATACCCCTCTACATAGCTTTTAGAATGTCTTTAGTTTTCTTTCCATAGACTTAAATTTCTTGACTTTTCGACACTTGATCTTTGTCATTAAGGCAATGAAAACGTTGCTCATGTTAATACAGATTCTATGTTGGTCTACATTTTAAACTTCTTGCTCAGAAACATCTTTTAGATCTGGTAGCAGTTTTCTACTACGATACTGAAATTTTTGTGATTGCCATTCAAGACTGTTATTATTGTCTCTTTTCTGAAATTAAGGTGAAGATCAAGTGAAGACTTGAGTGTTTGAATATGCCTAGAAATATGAAAAAGCATTTAAAAGATTATTTGCCCTAGCTGAATGTAGTTCAGTGATAAAGAATATTTAAAAATTTACTTTTTTTAGTAGAATGGCTTGCTAACCTTCTAAAACTATTATAAAGACCTGTAAAAATTCATTTTTCAAGAAAAATTATGTGTAATATATGTATGATCTGTACTTTTTTGCCTGACCTGTAGATTTTTTATTTTTTAAATATATTTTATTATTCCACATTGAGATAGATTTTATGGGCATCTGCACTAAATGATTTTACTCCTGTTGGCTCAATAATAAAGAGACCACAACTATTTTCCATGCAGCCTTATAACCAGAATATATAATTTTTAAACAGGAATGATTAAATATTGCTTATCCATTGCTTCTCTGGTATACACTAGAAAAGTGATCTTCGTTTATGTTTAGATTTCATTGTCTTTCTGTTTAATATCATATGCATTTTTTTTCTGACCTTGTTTTTCCTTTTTTGTGTTTATTTGCATGCCTTGGATTTTGTGTTGCCTTCCAAAGGCCAAAGGGAGTAGAAGAGGGAGGGACAGAAGGGGCTAAGGATGAAGAGATAGTTCATGAGGAGGAAGAGGTCAAGGAAGAAAGAATTAATGAGAATGGGCAAGGGAAAGAAATCGCACAAACATGTAATAAGGAGAAACACAGAGAATCAGGAGACGAGGAAAAACGCAGGAGATACCTGAGCAGGGGAAAAAGAAAGAACAGTGGAATAAAGAGGATTTACAAAGGCAATTTCCACAAGACAACGACAGGTAAAATGGATTTGTTTAGTAGCATTTCCCAGTAGTATCGTAGTCCTTTCTCCTACCCCTAAAATCTATTGTGTCATCACCATTTTGTTTATTTGCTTGTGTTTGTTTAACTTCTAGTGTGACAACTATCTGGGCAATTATTTATCAAGTAGATTAAAGAATGAAATATCATTAGCTTGTAGTCACTAGCACTGAAAGTCTGGTTTGTCTCATTTTAAGTTCTTCATGAAAGTTGAATCAAACTTAAATTTCCCTTTAGTTCTTTTTAGCACAGGTTACTAGATATCTTCCCCAGTTGAGGAGTGAAGAACTTTAAATCAAAATGAAAGACCTAAATTTTTTTGGCCTGTTTGCATAAGAAATATTACATACTGCACCATTAAAAAAACAAGATAGGTAGGAAGGAGCTGGCTTTGTTCAGTTTCTGAGCTCCAGGAAGCTTCTGTTTTCTGTTCAAAGTGCTAGTGCACTTTGAACTTCCATGAAAGATTACAAAAAGAGAAACAACTGTTGGTTAGATCCCTCTAGAAGTTTATTGAGAGAAAGAAATTGCCAAAGAAGGAATTTTGAACAGGGTGGGTAAAGACGGGATAATACAAGCAACAATGCAGAAAAGCAAGTATGTTTTCATTTTCATAGCACAAGGCGCTAAGTCTGAAGCTGGTTTTCCAGGGCTGTGCCGACCATCCATCTGTCAGCACTAGTCCACAGAAGACTTCCTCCCGTGGTTGGGGGAATCACGTTTCTCTGACACTCATCTGGCATGGGAAATTACAAGCCCAAATTGTGCATTTTAGAAGAATTAGATTTTCTAGCAGTTAGTCCAGGATTTAATTTTGTGCTCGTACAATGTCTGCTTGATAAAGAGACCTAGCCTAGTAAAAGCCAGATTTTACGTTATTACATCCAGGCGCATTTTCTGTGTGTGCTTTACTCTTAATTGCTGAGAAAGATAATCCAGACAGATGTTTACCTCTAGGGAATGTGACTCAGTAGAATCACTTTTTATCTCAGATATTTTGGGGGGTTGTGGAGGTGCTGTGGTTCCTGGAGGCAAAGGGCCAATCTTACATGCTTGATTAACTAGCAGGTTTGGCCAATTATAACTTACGCTTAACTTACGCTTTCTCCAATATCTTCTTCAGGAGGTTTGCACATAACTTTATAGGGAGAAGAGTGAGATGGTATAGTTTACAGTGATTTGGGTTATCAAGGTCAAGTAACTACGGAGGTCTTACATATAGTTGGAAACTAAAGGAAGCAGGTCCATTCTCCAATGAGGCTATGTTCCATGAGGTGGCCTAAGTACCAACCCAACCACAGTATTTATAATAAAATGGTGGCTAGATCATTAGTAATTCAACATGTGATCTTTAATTTGCTTTAATTATTTGAACTAAGAGTATTTATTCTGGAGAAAAGAGAGCTGAGCACTCCCAGTGACGTCTGTTTGGGTAGTTCATAAACACAACCACAGATTGTTTAAATGCTAATAGCTTAACAGGCTTATGCAACATTTTTGGAAGTGATCTTATTTTAAAATAGACCATTAATGGTTGTGTCAGAAAAGAAGAGGAAAAAAAATGCCCGATTTCCTAGTTAAGTATTTATAGCAATGTTAGTACTTAAAATTAACACAGTGACTACAATGAACAAAATTCATTCCAGTTGCTATTTCATTACAGTAATTGCATGATAATTATGTTGTTTGCGTTAATCACATTAAAGTAGGCCTCCTGACAGAAAATGGCAAAAGCAAAACTTAAAAGATTCATTAGATATTTGAATATATTTTAAGCTAGCTAATAGATAATTTATTCATATCTAGTGATACATATTTACAAATGTGTCTACTGATAAAAATGCCTCTTTAACTATAAGTAATGATTGTTTGGTAAACCCTAGTACATCAAACGTTATTTTTGCCATTTAAAAAACTGTCTTCATTTATTTATTTGGGGGCCATATCCAGCAGTGCTCAGGGCTTACTCCTGACTCTGTGCTCAGGTATCACTCTGGTCATACCTGAGCACAATATATGGATCAGGGATTAATCTGGGTCAGTCAGGTGTAAAGCCCTTAATTTCTCTACTATCTCTTCAGCTCCTAAATTACTTAATACTTTATCTAAATCTATACACATGCGTGTGTTTTAAACTTTTTGTCTATTTACACTTGCTCATTCCATATACATGTAATATATTATATATAAATTATATGTAAATATTATTTATATTTACATATAAATTATATTTACATATAATTTCTATATAATATATATTATGTGTTAGGGAGGGGCCGCACTGACCAGACTTGGAATGGGATTTGGGCTCCTCTGCCCTTTCCTTCATCTCCATGCCAGCTACCCCAGAAGAAAGACATGCCAGACCCACAGGTCCGACAGCGTGCGGCTGCACGACAGTCTTAAATTGTAGATTGTATTAGATGTTAGGATCAGGTCCTTCCCAGGATCTTTCACATTTATACACTGTATACAGTACTAGGCAGGTTCTGGCTGTGACCCGTCATCCCAGTGAGCCTAGCAGGAAGCCAGAGCAACCCCCACACCATGAGGTCAGTCATTCTCAACATCCAGACTCCTTGGCTCCTCAGAGCTCCACCCAAGAGAAAACCTGATCTTTCCCCATTGACTTTCATCAGTAAATGCTTGAGATGAGAGCCTTCTACTGAGAGTATACCACCTACATGGCAGAGCCTGGCAAGCTACCCATGTTTTATTTGATATGAAAAAAAACCAGTAACAATTATGGACCTCATTCCCATGACCTGAAGGAATGGTTTGAGGCTTTTCCTATTCCTGGAGCAAGCAGATGCCCCTGGGGTATAGTTGCTTGTAACAGGACATATGGAGATATTACTGGTGCCCACTCCGAGCAAATCGATGAACAATGGGAAGACAAGTGATACAAGTGAATATATAATATATATAACATATATATGGTTATATATCACTGTCACTGTCTTCCCGTTCATCATCGATTTGCTCGAGTGGGCACCAGTAACATCTCCATATGTCCTATCTCATGCAAGTAGAGCCCAAGGACACCTGCTTGCTATAGGAACATAAAGAGCCTCAAACCATTCCATCAGGTCATGGGAATAAGGTCTATAATTGTTAACTGGTATCTGGCATATCAAATACGACACGGTAGCTTGCCAGGCTCTGCCGCATGGGTAGCATACTCTTGTAGTCATCTCAAAATCCAGCATTTATTGATGAACCGCGTGGCCGCAAGTGGCTGCGCGAGCCGGGTTGTGATAGGCTGGTCTGCTGGGTGGAGTTCTGACGAGGGGGAAGTCCAGATGTGGAAAATGGAGGTCCTCATGGAGTGGGGGGGGTCGTCTGGCTTGTTGTGAGGCTCTACTGGGGTGGCGGGCCAGGGCTAGAACCTGCCATCCCTCCTGGGCACCTCATGAGGGGCTGGACACAGTGAGAGCCAGTATCAGCTCTGCCCCCTGTCTGTCTCTATATATGGTTATATATAGTATAATTTTTTTTCCTTTTTGGGGGTCACACCCGGCAATGCCCAGGGCTTACTCCTGGCTCTTTGCTCAGGAATTACTCCTGGCAGTGCTAGGGGGACCATATGGGATGCCTGGGATTAAACCGGGTTGACTGCATACAAGGAAAACACCCTACCTGCTGGACTATCTCTCCGGTCCCTATTGTATATAAATTGGCCTAGAACAAACTTCAGATAAAAGAGAAATTATTCAGCTAATATTAAACCATACTCATTTTTGTGACTGTGGAAAAGAATCTGATGCCTATGGCATATTTCTGCCTATTTTACTGTCTTTTAGAGGGAAACAGCAATGTTTCATGCAAATATTCTTGGTAGTATTCCAAGATCATTTTGATTCTCATCCTGACTGCCATGCACATCTACTCACACTACCTATTGGCTTTCTACATCCAAGAGAGGAGTGATGCTCATATCCTTTCCTGCAGATGAGATGAACATTGTACACAGAAATCAGGAAAGTGAGACATAGAATTTGCCTATCTTATCCTAAGTTTAGAGAGTATTGGTCCTATGACTAGTGTAGAACAAGCAACTCGTCAGAAGTTTCTATCATTTGACAGATGTTTCCAAACTATATGTGGCTAAGAATTGGTAGCCTGTTGATCATGTTAAATGTTGTGGGTTTTCTGGAAGTATGTGTCAGTTGCTAATCATTTGACAGAGTGTACTTATGACCCATACTCTTCCACCATGGTATAACTGCTGACTAGTGTTTTTCAGTTCTTTCCTCTGGATTCTATCTTTACTTAATACTACTGAAAATTTACAAACCCAAGTAACTTCTACTCTATATTTTGATGATGTACCCAAAAAGAACATTTTAATAAAATAAAACTTGACTATTCCTCTTAGATTTGTGATTTAGTTTTGGTTTTGGAGCTACACCTAGCAATACGCAAGGATTACCCCAGATTCTGCTCTCAGAAATTACTCCTGGAGGTACTCAGAGGGCCATGTGGGATGGTGGAGACTGAACCCAGTTGGCCACTTTTAGAGCAATTGCCCTATCCCCTGAACTATTATTCTTGCCCTCGATTTATGATTTTTTACATTTAGGATGAAATAAACAAATTTGAAGGCTTTTTTTAAATTTTTTTTTATTTTTACAATTACAAAGATATACAATTAAAAAGTTCATATTTGGGTTTTGGTCATACAGTGTTCCAGCACCCATCCCGCCACCAGTGCCCATCTCCCACCACCAACGCCCCCGGTTCCCTCCCCCCTCCCCCAGCCCTCCTCCATGGCAGGTTCTTTATTTCTTTCCATTTCTCTCTCCTTCTCTTTTCCTTTCCCTCCAGACTATGGATTACAGAACATACATTAAAGGATTGTCATGTGTATCTTTTGCCTCTATTTAATGCTCGGTTCTAGGTTGGCATTAGTACCCTCGACAATTGTTAGCACATTATCACTTATCAATTTAGTACAATAGCTAAGATAAGGGAGCAACCCAAATACTCTCCTATGGATGAATGAATCAAGAATTTGTGGTATATGTACACAATGGAATACTGTTCAGCTCTAAGAAAGAATAAATTCATGCAATTTGCAACAACATAGATGAAACTAGTGAAGTCAGTCAGGAAGGTATAGATGCAAAATGATCTTTTTCATGTGTGGGACGTAAAGATACACAACATAAGGCAACATAAGGGTAAAAGGCAACACAAGGGGAGAACTGATAAACACGATTAAAAGGGAGAGGTTCTGAGGGAGGAGGTGGATTCACTGATAATAACTGCATTGCTGGGAAACCATTACTAATAATATTGTAAACCACAGAACCACAACCAACATTTTTAATACTTAAGAATGGACAATATTCAGCATACTAATTTATTAGAGTGAGATGTACATCTATCTATCTGCCTGTCTGTCTGTCTATCTGTCTGTCTGCCTGCCTGCCTGTCTGTCTGTCTGCCTGTCTGTCTGTCTGTCTGGTGGGGATTGCTTGAGCCACACCTAACAGTGCTCAGGGCTTATTCCTGGCTCTTTGAGAAAGGCCACTCCTGCAGATGCTCAGGGGAACATATATGTATCAGGGATTGAACATGGGTCATTTGTGTGCATTGCAAGGTCCATCTTCCTGGCCCTGTGTCAAGGGTTTTCATTTTGGTGAAAGAAATGGCTGAGTAAATACTTTGAGTTCTGTGGGAGTTCTATTCCTATCTTCTCTACAACCCCTGTTAACAAATTTGAAGTTTTAAAACAATCATTTGTGCAGACGTGTAATACTCTCCAAACTCTTTGAAGGATTACTTGTATGTCCTGGTGAATTTTAAGGTCAGTTTCTCAAGTTTGAGGGAAACAATAACTAAAATTCTGATAGGGATCGTATTTAATTAGGTGGTTTGGGCATAATAATGCCATCTTAAAAATAATCTTCCAATCCACAAACAGGGCATTCTATTTGTTTCTTTCAGTGACTTAGTATAGTTTAGTGTATACATCTTGCATATAAAATGTACTTTTGCTAGATTTGTTCTATTTTGGTTCTGTTATAAATAGCATTATTTTATTGATTTCATGTTTAGATTGCTCATTACAAGTATATGTAGAAATACAATTGAGTCTGTATACTGACTTCCACAATCTTGCTATATGTATTTAGTGGGTACAACATATTTTTGTTTTTTTTATTAATTCCTTATTCTATATAGTAGATTATATCATTTGTGAAAGAAAATAGTTAAACTTTGTCCTTTCTAATCCACATGCCTTCAAATTGCTTTTCTTGTCTAATTGCCATAGCTAAATTCTCCATTACAATGTTAAGTAAGTAGCTCATGGAAAGTTCTTTTAAAAAATAATAATAACCTTATGAAATTTTTGTTAACTGCACAAAGGCAGGTACTTCCAAGAAATGTCCTAGACTCTTGGAAAACCTTAGCAAACTGGAACAGTTCAATGCTTGGACCTGCAATACAGCTACACTGGCCTGACAGTGCTTGGAGCTTCCAGGGCTATATCTGGCAGTGCATCGTGGCCCGTGCTCTACTGGGAATGGAACCCTGTGCTTGTGAGCATGTGCTCCCCCCCTGGAGCTCACCTTCCAGTCCTGTAAAGTGAATATTTCCTGAAGGGTTTTCCTGAAGTATTTCGTGGCGTGTTTCCTGAAGGATTTCCTGTACCTCTCATCTATTTTAGAATAGTTTATGTAAAAGTTTCTTTTTAAAATTATATTTAAAAAAAGAAAAGAAATATCTGTTTAATGGAAGCAAAGTCATTTAGCCAGTTGTAGTTTCTATTTGATTTACTTTGTCAGGACATCCTACTTAAGACATTTCTAATTGTATTCCCTTTTATTTTAATGATGTTGTATTCACGTCATTGTATTATATATAATAATTAATATCTTCATCCTATCTTTTTGAAGCTTGGTTTTCTACTTATCTTATTAGAGTGAGTCATATGACTTTTTGTTAAACCTGTCTCAGATGATAAGTGTTGCTAAGTCTAGTCTTTGATTTGCTTGTTTTGTTATGCAGACTTTCTCGGGACCTCTCTCCTGATTCACTGCAGTGCAAATGCTCCTCTCTCTGAGGCTCTCTTAGTTCTCTTAGTTCTCCATCCATCCCTCTGGTCACCTCTGATCTGCTCTGTGTATTTTCTGTGTTCTGTTTTTCCCATAGCCCAAGGTAGATCCTCGTTTTCACTCTGCACAGGGCCATGATACCACATTTTCTTCCAAGGAGCATCTATGTCTTGATGATTCCTAGAGATTTTTCCAGCCTAAAGCTCTTTCATAATCATCTATCTGCCAACTCTACCAAACCTAGTTCTGGCTACCTTTTGTCAATGCTAGGGACATACAGAATTGGATGTGCAAAATTAGCGTCACCAAGCAGGCAACCAAAGTCATAGTCCTAATCCTCTCGCGCTTCCCTTCTTGGTATCAAATGCCGGTATCCTCACTCTTGGCCAAAGGAACCCAAGCACCTGCCTTTACTGGCCCTTCCTGGAGCACCGTCGCTCCCTCCAGTCGCTGTGTCATTGTGATTCTACTGTCTGCTTTCCTCTGGAACATGCCCCCATCCCTGCTTCCATCGTTTAGACTGTTAGCACAACTGTCTCCAGTCAAAATTCTGATCTGAGGACAGTCAGTTCCCAAAGATTTCAGTGAATGAATTCATGACTCTGAGGTTATCAGCTGGGAAGAAGAAACTATAAAAAGTATTAAAAAACTAAGGTTTATGTTATCATAGCCAGAGGTCATAGCCTGAAAAAAATAGATAAAATATAATAGACCCTTAAGTTGAGGTAGAAGGGAAGTCTTCAAAAGAGAAAGTAGCCAGAAGTTAGAGATACTGTAGCCTGGTGGGAAGCATGAACGTATTCACAGGAGGGGCACTAGGAAGAGCTGGGTTTGAGCTTCTTCTTTTCATTGAACAGCAGAAGTCAAGATTGAGGAATGTGTGGTCAGCATTCAGCTGTGGAGAAAAGCCTCACAGCTTCTGGTTTGCTGTTGCTCTCCCCACATTTTCAGGGTAGCCTTCACAGCCGTTCCTGTCAGTACCTCCCTCTTGTTTGAGATGAAATTGGAGACCAGTGTTGGTTAACTTTTGCTCCCACATCTTCATGCAGAACTTCAGAAATTTCTAACACTTGGTTGACGTGGACTTTATAATGTGAGCATTTTTTGCGATTTCTGGTCATTTGTATTTCTCTGTTGATTCACTCTAACCTGGAATCACACAGAAAATCGTTTCAGAGAAGCCCATGTAAATTATTGCCAATAAAGTCGTTTCATTATGGTTAAAGTAGTAATTTGGAATTATATGCATTTGAAATATCTGTTAGTATTCACTGACATATTGAATTTGTTTTTCCAGTATTAGCCCTATTTGATAGATAAAAAGTTTCTATATACTTGTCTGCATTAAAGATAAAATTCGCTTTATGCTTTTTAAGCATTTATTTCTAACATTTCTGTACCATTGGTTTGTTAGATAGTAAAGTAAATTAATATGGAACTAGAAAAAATCATTTAAATATAGTCAATTCTACCATGCACTGTAATAAAAACATTTGCTGCAAGTACCTTCCAGCTTAGCCAATATTTATTTATTTCAATCCTCATATATAAGCTTGTATATAAATACATCAATAAATAGGATTGTGATAAGGCAATGGCTTTTGAGAAGTGTAAGGGCTCCCAGGATAATGCTTGTAGCATTCTTGTATCTGCTTTAGCAAAGGTTTTTAAGTAATACATGATATTTTCTAATAAAATTATCTTTCTGTTAATTCCAGAAATCAATGGAATATACTTAAGCTGATGTTTTTTGAACCAAATATATTTCACTGTGAAAAGATATTAGATGGTTGATTTCTAGTAGACTGGTCGGCTTATTGATAATTCAAATGGCTTTCATTGCATACATTTTAGTGGGTTTTTTTATTTATTTATTTATTTATTTATTTATTTATTTATGCTTTTTTGGGTCACACCTGGCAATGCTCAGGGATTATTCCTGGCTCTGCACTCAGGAATTACTCCTGGCAGTGCTCTGGGGACCATATGGGATGCCGAGGATTGAACCCGGGTCAAGGCAAATGCCCTACCCGCTGTGCTGTCGTTCTGGTGCCTCAATAGGTTTTTAGAACACATGATAGAGTGCTCTTTTCAGGTGTTTTAGATTGGTATGAATTTTCAAATATTTAAATACAGTCTAGTAAAATCCTTTATTTACTTTTCTTAAATTAATTTTACCATGATTATTAGACCACACATAAGATTTTTACATATAAAGTAATGTTATCATTTGTAGGTAACAAAGTAAAATACATGAATTAGGCTTGACATGAAATCAAAATATTTTGAATATGTGATATGTAAGACATCAACTTGAAGTTGTCTGGGGTCAACTGTGACTATTCAGGACTCTGTGATTTGATCATCTTACTATAACCATTTGCATCAATAAATACATCAATAAATAAGATTGTGATAAGGCAATGGCTTTTGAGAAGTGTAAGGGCTCCCAGGATAATCCTTGTAGCATTCTTGTATCTGCTTCACAGAGTTAATGTCGATTCTGGGAATTATTTATAAAGATTTTTTTCTATTGATGTTTAACCTGTAGTGATCAAACTATTTTATCCTTAGATTGTTTCTATTTAGGAAATGCTAATGAATATTTCCATAGGCCAGATTCTATGTTAAAATAGGAGGAAAAGAAATTGAAAACCTAGTCCTTTCCTTTAAGAACTTAAAGTCTACAAAGGATATAGAGAAGTAAATGAACAATTATAAAAAATTATAAAAATGTAATTATATATGATTATGTAGTAATAGCTCTCTTTAGTAAAACATCGTTAATAAATCGTTTTTTAAAATCTAATTTAAAGTTCTCAAGTTTAAGGTGTATGGAAAATGAAAGTTATGCCAGCTTATCTAAATGACCCAATATCAAATAGTTTCAGTTTCAAAGTAGCGATAAAAATTGTGTCTTTTGACTTCAAAGTCTAGTGCCCTTTGTTTTCACAAAAGACTGATTTTTTAGAACAAATGGGGCAAAGAAACAGTGATCCTCTGCATTAATACAAACTAGGAAAGCGAGGGACAAAAGAGGAACAGTAAAGGTTAAGGTTCATGCCTTGCACGCCATCTTCCAGAGTTCCGACTTCTGGAAGAGTATATGGTCCCTCGAGCACTGCAGGAGTGAGTGATTGCTGAGCACAGAGCCAGAATAGCACTGAGTACCGCAAGGTGTGGTCCCAACCCAAACTTTTAAAAAATTATTTTTCATCAAAATAATTTTCATTTTGGATTTCTTGTGATCTCTAATATTAAAGTCTTTTTTCTGAGCATAACTTTTTGGAGAAACTTTGTTAAACAGTTGTTTTTACTGTATCGCTGTATCACTGTCTTCCCGCTCGAGCGGGCACCAGTAACTATCTCCATATGCCCTGTCTCATGCAAGTAGAACCTAAGGACACCTGCTTGCTCCAGGAACATAAAGAGCCTCAAACCATTCCATCAGGTCATGGGAATGAGGTCTATAATTGTTACTGGTATTTGGCATATCAAATACGACACGGGTAGCTTGTCAGGCTCTGCTGTGCGGGTAGCATATTCTTGTAGTCATCTCTAAATCCAGCATTTATTGATGAACCGTGCGGCGCGAAATCAGCCGTGCGAGGCGGGCTGTATAGGTCTGCTGGTGGAATTCTGACGAGGGGGAAGTCCAGATGTGGAAAATTGAGGCCCTCATGGAGTGTGTGGTCGTCTGGCTTGTTATGAGGCTCTGCCTGGGGTGGCAGGCCAGGGCTAGAACCTGCCATTCCTCCCAGGCGCCTCATGAGCGGCTGGGCACAGGGAGAGCCAGTAGCAGCTCTGCCCCATGTCTGTGAGTCTCTCCCTCGCTTTCCTAGTTTGTATTAATGCAGAAGATCACTGCTTCTTTGCCCCATTTATTCTAAAAATCAGTCTTTTAAAAACTATTGGTTTTTACAAGCCCTACAAACCCAAGCAAGATTTTCACTGTCCCCCCCAAAACCCACCTATAAGATTTTAAAGTCCAAAAATTATAACAATTAAAATATGTATTATTTTTCACTTGTCATCAAGGTTTCTTATTTATCTTTTTTACATTTTTATGCCATGTAGATCTTAAAGGATCTCTCAGTAAACTTAACGAAGTAAGAATATGAAGTAGGAATACTTAGACACATAAAACCGAATTTTTTTAAACATTTTATTATACCACCATGAGATATACAATTACAACGTTGTTCACGCTTGGGGATTTCGGTCACACAGTGTTCCAGCACCCGCCCTCCACCAGTGCCCCTCAACCACCACCCATGTCCCCAATTCCCTCCCCCTCCCACATCCTGCCTAAATGGCAGGTTCTTTATCTCTTCTCTCTCTCCCTCTCTCTCTCCTCCTTCTCCCACACATTGTGGGTTGCACTACGCACACTTAGAAGCCATCATTTGCATTTTTTGTCTGTATTTAATGCTCAGTTCTATGTTGGTATCAGACCTTTAGACATTTATTCACACATGTTCCCTTCTCTATCTAACCAAACCTCTGACTCCCACGCGCTTGTGGTAATTTCAACTTTTGGTAAAATCACCTGGTATATTTATGTCATGCAAATAAATGCAGTCATTCTATGTCTCTCTCTTTCCTTCTGACTAATTTCACTCAACATGATTCTCTCCATGTCCATCCATTTATAGGAAAATTTCATAACTTCATTTTTTTAAATTTTTTATTTTTACAATTACAAAGATATACAATTAAAAAGTTCATATTTGGGTTTTGGTCATACAGTGTTCCAGCACCCATCCCGCAACCGGTGCCCATCTCCCACCACCAACGCTCCCCGGTTCCCTCCCCCTCCCCCAGCCCTGCTCCATGGCAGGTTCTTTATTTCTTTTCGTTTCTCTCTCTTTCTCTTTTCCTTCCCCTCCAGACTATGGATTACAGAACATACATTAAAGGGTTGTCATGTGTATCTTTTTGCCTCTATTTAATGCTCAGTTCTAGGTTGGCATTAGTACCCTACAATTGTTAGCACACTGTTCCATTTTCTGTCTTACCTAGCCTCTGACTCCCAAATGTTTGTGATAATTTCCACCTTTGACCAGACCTCCTGATATATGTTTCACTTGACCTTGAATATTGGTATCTTAATATGTACATATATATTTATGTTATGCAGATAAATGCAGTCATTCTGTGTCTGTCTCTCTCCTTCTGGCTAATTTCGCTCAACATAATCTTCTCCATGTCCATCCATTTATAGGCAAATTTTATAACTTCATTTTTCCTAACAGCTGCATAGTATTCCATTGTGTAGATGTACCAAAGCTTCTTTATCCAGTCATCGATTTTCGGGCACTCTGGTTGCTTCCAGATTCTGGCTATTGTGAATAATGCTGCTATGAACATAAAAGTAGGGATGGTGTTTCCGCTGCGTATTTTTGGCTTCCCAGAGTAGATTCCCAGGAGTGGTATGGCTGGGTCAAATGGGAGTTCAATTTCTAGTCTTTGGAGGAATGTCCATATTGTTTTCCAGAAAGGCTGTACCAGCCGGCATTCCCACCAACAATGGATGAGTGTCCCCTTTTCCCCACATCCATGCCAGCACTTGTTGTTCTTGCTCTTTTGAACATGTGCCAGTCTCTGTGGTGTAAAGTGGTATCTCATTGTTTTGATTTGCATTTCTCTGATGACTAGTGATGATGAGCATTTTTTCATATGTTTTTTGGCCATTCGAATTTCTTCCTTGCTGAAGTTTCTGTTCATTTCTTCTCCCCATTTTTTGATGGGGTTGTTTGTTTTCTTCTTGTAAAGTTCTATCAGTGCCTGATATATCCTGGATATTAACCCCTTATCAGATGGGTATTGGGTGAATATTCTTTCCCATTCTGTGGACTGCTTTTGTATCTTAGTCACTGTTTCTTTTGAGGTGCAGAAGCTTTTTAGTCTCAGGTAGTCCCATATGTTTATCTTTTCTTCGAGTTGCTTTGTTAGTGATGTTTCACCTTTGAAGATGCCTTTAGCTTCAATGTCGTGGAGGGTTTTTCCTATATTTTCTTCAATGTACTTTATGGATTCAAGTATGATATTCAGATCTCTAATCCATTTTGATCTGACTTTTGTGCATGGTGTTAGACACAGGTCCAAATTCATTTTTTACATGTCGCTGCCCAGTTTTCCCAACACCACTTGTTGAAGAGGCTTTCCTTACTCCATTTTGGACTCGTTGCACCTTTATCAAAGATTAAATGATCATATGTTTGAGGTTGGGTGTCAGGATACTCAATTCTATTCCATAGGTCCACAGGTCTGTTTTTATTCCAATACCATGCTGTTTTAATTACTACTGCCTTGTAGTACAGTTTGAAGTTGTGAAAGGTGATGCCTCCCATCTTCTTTTTCCCGAGGATTGCCATAACTTCATTTTTTCTGACAGCTGCATAGTATTCCATTGTGCATATGTACCACAGTTTCTTTATCCAGTCATCAGTTCTCAGGCATACTGGTTGTTTCCAGGTTCTGGCTATTGTGAATAGTGCTGCTATGAAAATGAAAGTGCGGATTGTGTTTCCGCTGTGTGTTTTTGGCTTTCCAGGGTATATTCCCAGGAGCGGTATGGCTGGGTCAAAGGGAGCTCAATTTCTAGTCTTTGGAGGAATGTCCATATTGTTTTCCAGAAAGGTTGTACAAGTCGACATTCCCACCAACAGTGTATGAGAGTCCCCTTTTCCCCACATCCACGCCAGCACTTGTTGCTTTTACCCTTTTGGATATGGGCCATTCTCTGTGGTGTGAGGTGATATCTCATTGTTGTTTTGATTTACATCTCTCTGATGATTAGTGATGATGAGCATTTTTTCATATGCCTTTTGGCCATTCGGATTTCTTCCTTGTCAAAGTTTCTGTTCATCTCTTCTCCCCATTTTCTAATGGGGTTGGCTGTTTTTTTCTTATATAGCTGTACCAGTGCCTGATATATCCTGGATATTAACCCCTTATCAGATGGGTATTGGGTGAATATTCTTTCCCATTCTGTGGACTGTCTTTCTATCTTGGTCACTGTTTCTTTCGAGGTGCAAAAGCTCTTCAGTTTCATGTAGTCCCATATATTTGTATTTTCTTCTAGTTGCTTTGTTAATGGTGTTTCACCTTTGAAGATGTCTTTAGCTTCAATGTCGTGGAGGGATTTTCTTATATTTTCTTCAACGTACTTTATGGAATCAGGTCTGATATTGAGATCTTTAATCCATTTTGATCTGATTTTTTGTGCAAGGTGTTAGACACAGGTCCAAATTCATTTTTTACATGTAGCTGTCCAGTTTTCCCAGCACCACTTGTTAAAGAGGCTTTCCTTACTCCAGTTTGGACTCTTTGCACTTTTATCAAAGATTAACTGATCATATCTTTGAGGGTGGGTGTCAGAATACTCAACTCTAGAACCTGCCATTTAGGCAGTATGTGGGAGGGGGAGGGAATTGGGGACATGGGTTGTGGCTGGGGGGCACTGGTGGAGGGCGGGGTGCTGGAACACTGTGTGACCGAAACCCCCAAGCGTGAACAGCATTGTAATTGTATATCTCACGGTGGTATAATAAAATGTTAAAAAAAAAGAATACTCAACTCTATTCCATAGGTCCACAGTCTGTTTTTATTCCAGTACCACACTGTTTTAATTACTGCTGCTTTGTAGTACAGTTTGAGGTTGGGAAAGGTGATGCCTCCCATCTTCTTCTTCCCAAGGATTGCTTTAGCTATCTGTGGGGGTTTATTATTCCATATGAATTTCAGGAATGTTTGGTCAATTTCTTTAAAGAATGTCATGGGAATCCTTATAGGAACCGCATTGAATCTGTACAAAGCTCTAGGGAGTATTACCATCTTGACAATGTTAATTCTCCCCATCCATGAGCAGGGAATGTGTTTCCATTTCCTCGTGTCCTCTTTTATTTCTTGAAGCAGTGTCTTGTAGTTCTCTTTGTATAGGTCCTTTACACACTTGGTTAAGCTGATCCCTTGGTATTTGATTTTCTGTGGCACAATTGTGAATGGAATCGATTTCTTAATATCCCTTTCTTCTCTTTCGTTATTTGTGTATAGGAAAGCCACTGACTTTTTGGGTATTGATTTTGTACCCTGCCACTCTGCTATACATATCTATTGTTTCTAAAAGTTTTTGGGTCAAAAGTTTAGGGTTCTCTAGGTATAATATTATGTCATCTGCAAATAATGATAGCTTGATTTCTTCCTTGCCTATCTGGGTGCCCTTAATGTCCTTTTCTTCTCTGATTGCTATGGCGAGTACCTCCAGTACTATATTGTATAAAAGAGGTGAGAGAGGGCAACCTTGTCGTGTTTCTGATCTTAAGGGGAAGGCTTTTAATTTTTCCCCATTGAGAATGATACTCGCTGTGGGCTTTTGGTAGATGGCTTTGACTATCTTGAGGAACCTTCCTTCAATTCCCATTTTCTGGAGGGTTTTAATCATGAATGGGTGCTGGATCTTGTCAAATGCTTTTTCTGCATCTATCGATAGGACCATATGAAAACCGAATTTTTTAAGGTCATGCTTTCTGAGTGTATTTCCAGAATCTTAGTCTCCCATAAGCTGATATTTAATAACTAATGTTTTGTAGTCAATGAATTTGGAAAATGCTATAATATTGTCCATCTCTTTAAGCTTTCTCACATATATTAACATATATATTCCTAGCATATCTATTCTTAAATAGTCCAATAAAAATGACTTTAAAGCAGCACTGCCAAACCTTATGATGGACTGTTTAGTTATAATACTTTCAAATTTCATTCTGGGAAACATGCTTTAAACTCAGCACATGTTTTAATTTTTTCTGTTTGTCTTCCAGTCTCTCAGTAAAATAAAAAATGTATATTGCTGAGCTAAAACAAGAAACTATAGTGCAAAATTCTAGGTTACCCAGAAGAAAAATTTTGAAATTTTCCCCTAAAGCAGCAGTCAGAGCTAAGAAAAGATTGTAGAATCAAATAGGTATTAAATATATGTGACAGTGATGAAAAATAATTTCTAGTATGGATATAGGATTTGTCTTTCAAGTCATGATACTAAAACTGGGAATACAAAAAAAATTTAATAATGCAAGGAATATCCTGAGTATTCTCCAGTCTGCCCATTTTCCATGTATAGTTTCAAATATATCTTTATAGTACTGAAGCAACCAGATGCCATTGGGCTACACTGGCACGTGATAGGGTCAAATGGAAATGTTACTGGAGCCTGCTCGAGGAAATCGAAGAACAACGGGTGTCTAGTGATATAGTGATCTAGTTTCAAATATAATTTTCTATATATTATTTAAACAATCATTTCAACCAAAACTATTAAGTTGGTATATAAGAGTTTGTTTTGCTCACTCTCCTCCAATTCTCCATCTTTTATAGTCACATATGTGGTCTCTTTTCTGACATTTTAAATTTTAAAAAAAGCAAAAATTCCCTATCATTTTATATATAATGAGCAGCATAATTACTCTAGCTGATACTGTTGTATTTGACATTATAGCATAAAGTTGTTAGAGAGGAAATCAATCCTAAGAATTCCCACCTCAAAGAAAATAATTTCTTTGATAATTATTTCACAACACATATAAATCAATTTTTTGTTTTGTGACTTAAACTTATACAGTAATTCATGCTAATTATTATTCAGTAAAACTGAAGGAACTTTAAAATTGATATCTGCAGGATTGCAAGATTGCAAGATTTCCATTTATAACTGAGATTGATTCTCCCAGATGAAGACAACACTCCTCCATTTTCTATATTTTATATTCTTTATGAGAATTCACCGTCTTGTTACCATTAATTGCTGTGATTGAAAGAGTAAGGTTTAGATATTTCCATCTATGGAATATCTCTACCATGTGTATATATGAATAAATTTTATCATAGTGCTTGGTAGAATGGCCTCTATTTTCTAACTTCCTCAAACTTAGTGCCTTCTTATTTATATTCTAGACTCCCATAATTGGTTATCATTATTAAATGGTTGTGTAAACCATAATTCCCATATCTAATATTTTAATAAATAATTACTCTTCAGTGGAATATATCTTCTTCATTAACATAATGATTCATATTGTGAATATAAAAAGAACAAGCAACTTCCCTATGTTTTAGGAAACTTAAAATTGTCATCAAAGTGTATGAAGATAATAATGAGTGAATATTATAAGGGACCTTTTAATAGTAACTTCAGATAGATGGGATTTTAATAATTTGTAAACTTAAATTTTTTAATTTATAACCACTTTATCTTCTGAGTATACTTTCAAACTCCTCACCACTGCTTTTATCATTGTTCTTATATATGGAGAGTGATTTATTCATTGCAAACATTCTGGGGTCAGAGAGATAGTATAGGAGGTGCCTTGCGGCAGCTGCACCCAGTTTAATCCCAGCACCTGGTGGTCCCCAAGCACCACTGGAAACAACCTCCAAGAAGCCCCTGTGTGGCCCCCCAAATCTCCTCAAAATTAAAACTGATTTCATATATACATATATTTATGTGTGTGCAGTATAGAGTAGTTATATTTTCTCTTTTACATGCATTAACATGCATTTCTATCATGAGATTTTAGCATATCCATGAGATAAGCACCAGGTTTTGTTATTTATATCTTTTACATTATTCATATGTGGATTCTGCAGGTTGAAGATTCTCCTACTGTTCCAATGAAATGAACGTAGTAGTAGGTTCTGTGTGTATGTGAAATTCTCCGAAAAAAAGAACCTGTGAAGTAGGCATGCACTTCTCAGAGAGCAAAGACCATTTGGGGGTCCTGAGCTGATGCCTTCATGGAGCTCTTCTTCCTCTGTTATTGCCCAGGCTACACCCTGCCTTAGCATAGGTGGGTCCTCATCAGATACTCTCACTGAAATGAATGGGTGGATGAATACCCAACTACTTCAGTTATTTTTTTTTATTATTTGATTTTTGGGTCACACCCGGCAAAGCTCAGGCGTTATTCCTGGGATATAAGGAATTATTATATCCCTTAGGAATTATTCCTAGCAGTGCTTAGGGGACCATATGGGATGCCAGCGATCAAACCCTGACTGGCCACATGCAAGGCAAATGCACTACCCACTATACTATCATTTCAGCCACTTATTTCATATATTTTTAATGTGGTTTTTCTTGTTAAAAGTTCAACTTAGACAATGATGAGAGGATAATTCTGAATCAGCTACAATTTTTGGATGTCACATCGTTAGATAAAATTTAGTGCATTTTTCCATGATCCCTGAAACTACTGTGAAAAAAAAATGTAATCATTCTTTCCTCCTCTTGATTATAATTTTGCTTCTAAAATGACTCATTCTTAGACTCTTAACATAGTGCTTCTCTCAGACTTAGATTGCTTTGCTCAGAAAGCCACAGACCCTTATTGGAAGTGATTTGACAAGTGAGCTAGTACTCTGGACTAAAAATAACTTCCTAAGTTAGTGGTTTCCAAACCAAGCTCATTTAAAAAATAATAAAAGGAACTTGTCACTTGTCACTTGTCTTCCCATTGTTCATCGATTTGCTCAAGTGGGCACCAGTAATGTCCTCATTTGTTGGGAATGAGGCCCATTAATGTTACTGTTTTTGGCATATCGAATAAAAAGGAAAGCTTTTAAAAAATGTAAATTCTCTGCCTTTGACATGAAAATTTTTTATGGTGTATCAGTAATCCTTTAGAACATGGTGATGTAAGTTTCTGTATGCTATAGAGTTGCTTGTCCAGTCTGTCCAAAGACCTTGGAGCTCTCTACCTTAGATTAAAATGCAGGGTTTAATACTGTTATAGTCCAGGAATCTTATCCCCTTTCAAGAGACAGAGTCACACTGGAATGCAATGAACAAAGCAGAGTTTATCGTGCTGGCTAGCCAGGGTCCAGTCCCACGCAGCTCAGGTCCACATAGGCAGGCAGGCCTCGAGCCTTCTCAAAAGGCTCCTTATGAAGGCTCTTGCTGTCCATCACAACAGGGCCCACGCAGTACATAGCCAATTCGTTTGTAATATCTTATCTCTAGCCTCCTGGCCCTGCCCACATCCCACAGCCATCTACCTTGCCCTGCCCACATTCCACAGGTCCCCCTCTTGCTTACCTTATCCTGGGTAGAGAGGCATCAACACCCAGGGTGGGTGGAGGGCTGGCCCTTACTGATGCTCTTCCTGATCTCTGTTGGGGGACATCTGAGACAAACTACTATTCTTTCATTCCCTATCCTTTATCAAATACCATTTTATTCATGTTTTTTATTTTGTGAAGTTTCTTTTCCTGATTGGATGACATTGGTGTACATGACTGTACATGTGCAGTTTCAACATGTTACACCCACTTCCAGAGTACCGATGCCCCCCAACACACACACACTCATAGAATTCAGTGGAACCCCTCCCGACTTCCAACCTTTCTCCCCAATTCTCCTGTGGTAACCAAAGTAACCACACCTACAGGCTTTAAGTTTGCTTGCTAGTTTCCACTAGTTTTCGCCTCTTCCCTAAGTTCTCCTCAGTATCCCACACATGTGTGAGTCCATCTAATATCTGTCTTTCTCCCTCTGACTGTTTTACCTTTTTTTTTCTGACTGTTTTACTTAACACTACTCTCTCCATCGGCTTTTAGGGAAGTTCATTCTATTTTGGGCCTATGTAAATGTTACAAAGATTCTTTATTAATTCAGTCAAATCCTACCCAACAATAACATGAATTTATTTTAATGGCCATTGTCTCAAACAGGCAAGTGATGACAAAAAGTGTCTCTATGTAATTATCCTTAAATGGAACGTTATGTCTTATGTTCCCTTTTGCTTTTATGCCCCAACTTTAGGAAAATAGCATTAGAAGACAGAGCAGTGTGCAATGGATGCGATGGTTAGAGTTTGCCTTGCATGTGGCTGACCCAGGTTCAATCCCCAGCACCCCCCCATGGTCTGTGAGCACCACTGGGCATAGCCAAAAGCAAGCAAACAAAAAAGAAGGATTAGAAGGAATTGCTTCAGAAATTACAGTTGCAGGGCCAGAGCGATAGTACAGTGGGGAGGGCTTTTGCCTTGCACTCGGCCGTCTCCATGTTCCATCCCGGCATCCCAGATGCTCCCTTTAGCACCGCCAGGAGTAATTCCTGAGTGCAGAGCCAGGAGTAACCCCTGAGCATTGCCAGGTGTGACCCAAAAAGCAAAAAAAAAAAAGAAAGTATAGTTGCAGAATTGGGCCATTTTATTTTCCCCAGTGTTATTATTTAAAAAATATATACAATCAGTGACGTATAACATATATTTTTGTATCTTTATATTGTATGCAAGTATATTGTATATATATTGTTTATATTATATATTGTGTATATTATTTTACATACATTGGAACTATCCTTTGTTGTAATTTTTTTTTTTTCTTTTAATTTTATGCTCCACTTTCAGACTGCTGACCCCAAATTCTGTTTTTATAACAGAGCAAACTACAACTGCCACCCAGTTTATTGAGGGCTACCATGAGTTTATTAAAAATTCAGTGTTTTTTTTTATAATCTATAGTGTTTAACCTTTTTACTGTAGAGTAAGGTGAAGTAACATTTTTTAAAAACTAACTACAGTTAAGAAAAATATCAGTCAATGACCAAGTTTTGAATATTTTCTCTTATGTTGTATATGATAAAATTTGACCTTTGTTACTAGCAAATAAATTATTCTGATATTAAAAATATCTAGTTTACATCAAATTTTATATTACTGGAAACTATCTTCATCTGCTTAAGTTCATATGTTTAAAATGCTTTTACTGGAGGCCTGGGAGCTAGTACAGGCTTTAAGCCCCTTGCCTTGCATGTGGCTGAGCCACTTTTGCCCCTGACACTGCATATGATGACCCAAGCCCCACCAGGTATAAGCCATGAGCACTGCTGGGTGTGTCCCCCAAGAAAAAACAAAGTAAACTCTGCTATAAAGGATTTGTATAAAATCAAATGTAGTGATCTAGCACTTAAACCCCTGATAAATGTATGTAACAAAGGAAGACTATAACTAACTTATTTATTTTGAAAAAAACTGGCAATATTTTCCCTGTACTACTGCATAGCTATATATCTATCTTTAAATCATATCAACAGTTGATGCAGTGAATAATAAATGTAAAAGTTAATAGAATGCTTTCATGGTTCAGTTTTATTTTTTCTTTAATTATGAAAATGTTCATTCCATAAAATTAGAAGAAGTAAATTTTATTCTTAATAGCTTCTTTAGCTGATATTGAGGATTTGCATTTAATTCTAAAATCCTAAGAACAGCTGTGGTTCAATATTTCTATAGAATTATAATAACTAGTCGCGTTGTCTCTGAATATTTTGCATAATAGTTTCTAGTAATTATTCCACAATGATAAAACAAAGTATTCTGAAGCTAAGACTCTAAGCGTATTTAAATTTAAATTTGCATTTAATTTTTTGTAAGTTCTAAAATATGGTAATATAGTGATGAATTTAAGGTTTTATAAAATAAATTGCACAGGAATAGAAACAGCTGCCCTTCATTTTTTCCTTTGGAAATAATTGTGTTTGTAAGAAGATGTATTTTTAATTTAGTCAAGGATTAATTTTCTGCCATGTGGGAATTAACTATATATATACATATATATAAATATATATGTATGTATTATATATTTTTGTGTGTGTGTGTGTGTGTGTGTGTGTGTGTGTAATAAGTGATATCCTGGGAAGGAGGTGAGGATCTTTCACCTTATGAGAACATCTTTGACCCTTGCTTTTTGGAAACAATTGCTTCTTGTATCTGAGATTACCAGACTAGAAGTAGACAAGAGTTCTTCTGAACCTGTTTTTTTTTCTTTGCTTTTTGGGTCACACCCAGTGACACTCAGGGGTTAACCTGGCTCTTCGCTCAGGAATTACTCTTGACAGTGCTTGGGGACCATAAAGGACGCCAGGATGGAACATGGGTCGGCCGTGTCCAAGGGAAATGCTCAACCCACTGTGCTATCACTCCGACCCTCTTTTAAACCTTCTTATTCTCAAATATTTCACCAGAGAAACAAAAGATGATAGAAACCACCCACCAGAGATAACAGATCTTTTTCTTCCCCAGGCAACATTCACAGAAGTCTCTTGCCTTCTCTGTTTTCTGTCTGCTTTCGCTGTGTATTAGCAGGAATCTGCAGTCTCCCCTGTGGAGACCTGTAGGTCCAGGCAGGAAGGGGAGCTCAGGTGTAAGGATGAGGCCTTGTTTGATCACCATCACTGCATTTGGTTCCCTCAGCACCAACAAAGTGATTTCTGAGAATAGACCCAGTAGTAAGCCCTGAGCACAGCCGGGTGTTGCTCAAATCCCACCCTCACTCCCCAACCAAAAAAAAAAGGGGGAACAAAAATGCATTCTTAATATGTTATTCATTCTAAAATGAAACTGCTCATTTTAGCATGCCTTTCGACTCGAGGATATCAATCAGAACAATACATTTCTAAAATTTTCATGTGAGTGATGAGTCTCATTCTTGTTGGTTATTGGATGAGAAAGAAACAAAGGAGTGATGTTAGACGCAATTTTTATTATTATTTTTTTTCTTTTTTTCAGTTTATTAAATATTTTAGTACACACCGTGAGATATAAAATTACAACATTGTTCATGTTTAGAGGTTTCGATACATAGTGTTCCAGCACCCGCCCTCCACCAGTGCCCATTTCCCACCACCAATGTCCCAAATTCCCTCCCCTCCCATAGCCTGCCTAAATGGTAGGTTCTTTATCTCTTTCCTCTCTATCCCTCTCTCTCTCTTTTCCCTCTCTTACACATTGTGGGTTGGACTACATACACTTAGAGGCCATCATGTGCAATTTTTTGCCTGTATTTAATGCTCAGTTCTAGGTTGGTATTAACCCTGTCGACATTTTTTTTATATTTTTGCCTGTATTTAATGCTCAGTTCTAGGTTGGCATTAGTACCCTCGACAATTGTTAGCACACTGTTCCATTTTCTGTCTTACCTAGCCTCTGACTCCCACACGTTTGTGATAATTTCTACCTTTGACAAGACCTCCTGATACATGTTTCACTTGACCTTGGATATTGGTATCATAATATGTATATATATATTTATGTTATGCAGATAAATGCAGTCATTCTGTATCTGTCTCTCTCCTTCTGGCTAATTTCGCTCAACATAATCTGTTAGAAGCAAATTTAACCCTTGATTTTGCCTTATCTTCTTTAGATGGAGGCAGAATAGGTTGCTATATGGGATTGTTGTGTACAGTACTAGGAAGTTTTAATAGATACAAAAAGAAATGCTCTTATATCTATGAAGCTAATTATAAAATCGCTTAATAGTAGATATAATGAAATTGTACTTGTGTAAAACCTTTATTTTATAATAGGAATACCTATAATAAAGGAAATTAATGTATTGGGGCTCATAGAAAATTAAAACCATTAAATTGGTTGCAAAAAATTGCTCTTAATAAAAGTAGCTTTTAAAAAATGAATAAAACAATGTACTCCTGTCTATAGCTCAAATGGTAGAAAGGACGACTGTAGACTATAAAAATGAATAAAACCCATGTGTTCTTTTTTTTTTTTTTTTTTTATTTTGGGTCACACCCGGCAATGCTCAGGAGTTTCTCCTGACTCTGCACTCAGGAATTACTCCTGGTGGCACTCAGGGGACCATATGGAATGCCAGGGATCGCACCCAGGCCGGCACAGTCCGGCTGTGAGCAAGGCAGACACCCTACCCGCTGGGCTATTGCTCTGGCCCCTCATGTGGCTATTCTTGTTTGGTGGAGGTAACCTGGCTTACAGGATGGTGGACTGCATTTTATACTCTCCACTAGTAGGATTTGTTTTTAACTTTTAGAAATACTAGCTAATTATCTCTGAACTTTGTTCAAGTATGTGTCTAAAACCAAAGAAATAAAGCACTACTCAGTTTAGTTATCACGGTTGTCATTTCTTCTTAAAATCCCTTATCTATAGATGTAACTTGCATCACAGTTATATTTACAGATTCATTTTTTAAACAATGAACAGTTTTTCTTAAATAACAAAGAACTTAATGTTATTTAAGTGTAATAATGTATTGCATGCATTTGGGTTCAGTAAGTAGCATTAGTAACTGTGTTTTGGAAATAAGTTCACAGTTTTATACTTTTTCCTACTCAAGTAACCCAGAGTTACCTGTGCAGGTTTAAAATTCAGATTTGTCCAAAATTCATCAGAGTACATATTGATATTCACATGGTATAAATGATATACCTGAGTATTCAGTGTTTATTTATATCTATCCATTGAATCAACATAGGCTTATAGTTTGAGGAGGAGGGAACTTTAAATTTGTATAGTAATATAAACTTCAGGGTTGAAGAGAATAGTGCACTACAATAGTGTAAGGTGCTTGTCAGTTCTGGTTTGATTCCGGCATCACGTATGGACTCCCCAGGACTCATTCAAACACAGAGCCAGAAATAGCTCCTGAGTACCCAAAAGAAAATAAAATGCTTCTTAGAGAACATCTTAGAACGGACATCATGAGCAAAATAATCTTTGCCTATTTCATAGATTGCTTTAACCTCCACAGGCATTTGTTGTCTTATAGCTATTTGGGAAATTTTGTCTTCTTTCTTCTTGTGCTGCATTCTGAGATAGATTCATAGCCTTATCAAATGTCTGATTGACCTCAAATTTCCCAGAAATATGTACACTATTCTATATTAATTGCATAATTCAAAGGAATTCTTAACCCACTGGAGTGATTTCTTGGAAACTTCTATTATGATTATAGAGCTTATTGAGTATCACATTTAGATTACAGTAAATAGAACTGATGGTTCTGATTGTAAAATTGACTGTGGAAATGTCAGCAAAGCATATATAAATTCCAAGAAGTAAGATGAATACATGCTACTAAGAAATTATCTCAATGATGGAGGAGTTACCTTTACAAATGTATTTCTTGTTTATTATGATGGATAAGAAATATGAAAGTTTATAATCCTTTATGTAGTATTAAAGGCTATCACAGCTATAAAAATCTGTAAGAAAAATGTTTATGAGGACTTCATTGGAAATATGTGATTTAATGTTCTATTAAGAGATCCTCTCAATTTCCAGTAGATAAATATCATAATTTTTTCTTTTTGGGTCACACCGGTGATGCTCAGGGGTTATTCCTGGCTCTTCACTCAGGAATTACTCTTGGCAGTGCTCAGGGGACCATATGGGATGCCAGGGATCGAACCCAGGTCGGCCGCGTGCAAGGCAAATGCCCTAACCACTGGACTATCACTCCAGCCCCAAATATCATAATTCTTAAGGTGAAATTTATAATTGTATTTATAATTTATAATTTGTATTTATAATTGTATGATTTACAATTATACAATGCCTAGTCTTCCCAATTATTGTTTGAGATAGACCTTTTGCATGTGATTACAGTACTCTGATTTACTTATAAATGTGATTGCTCTATGTTCACTCCAGAGCAAAACCTACACAATTGAAGCATGTCTGTCCTGCAGTGTGCACACAACCTCTCCCTGTATGTTCCTGCAGACAGGTGCATCCAGGGAAAAGGTGAACAAAGGACTTGCTGGGGCTCCTGCTTGTCCCACTATTGTCGTTTCACACAGAGGGAAATAAATGCAGAGAGGGAAAAGTAACCGTGTACTAGATGCCTCCACATAGCACCCCCCACATCTGCTGCCTGTTCAACCAAAGCTCACCCTCATTTGAATGGACAGTTTGATGGAGATTCTCTCTTCGGTGCTTTCTTGAGAGGCATTTCAGATCCCTGCTCTCATGCGCACCTGACAAAGACTTTTGTGCACTTTCAGACAGATGAAGGGTACAAAAGCAGAGCCAGTAAACAGCCATCTGCTTACTCTTGTTGATAGCTATATTATTTTTCCTCTGCAGGCATCCAAATTTCTCTTACTCTATTTGCTTGCTGAGTAAGAATTTGATGACTAATAAATTACTGTTTTTCTCAGAGTCCCAAGGAGCATAATTCTCTCTTTTTTACTATTGTTTTGAGTGTATTTGTGTGTGTATGTGCATGTGAGCATGCGTGTATATGTGGGTGTGTATGCTTTTTATTTGGGGCCACCCTGAGATGCTCAGGGTTTATATCTGGCTCTGCATTCAGGAATTAGTCTTGGTGGTGCTCAGGAGAAACATGTGATGCCGGGGATCGAACCCAGGTTGGACATATGCAAGGCAAACACCCTGTCCACTATACTATCACTCCAGCTCCTCCAAGAAATTTAATTCTAAAGAAAGTTTTGATTTACTGAAATGACACCATACTTTGGTATCTTAATTGTCAATTTAAGATAATTTGCATTATTACCATATTTTTTTTTGCTTTTTTGAGGGGTCAAACCCGGCAATGCTCAGGGGTTTCTCCTGGCTCTGCACTCAGGAATTACTCCTGGTGGTGCTCGGGGGACCATATGGGATGCCGGGATCGAACCCGGCCCCTCATGGGCCGGCGCGTACAAGGCAAACGCCCTACCCGCTGGGCCATCGTTCCGCCCCTTATTTTATATATTTTATTTTATTTGCTTTTTTGGGTCACACCCAGAAATGCTCAGAGGTTACTTCTGGCTCTGCACTCAGGAATTACTCCTGGCAGTGCTCAGGGGACTATATAAGATGCCGGGGATCGAATCTGTGTCGGCCACATGCAAGGCAAATGCCCTACTCCCCTGTGCTATCACTCCAGCCCCTATTTTATATATTTTAAAATGCATAAATTAGAATGAACTGTCACTGTATCACTGTCTTCCCGTTCATCATCGATTTGCTCGAGCGGGCCCCAGTAACATCTCCATATGTCCTGTCTCATGCTAGTAGAGCCCAAGGCATCTGCTAGCTCCAGGAACATAAAGAGCCTCAATCCATTCGGAATGAGGTCTATAATTGTTACTGGTATTTGGCATATATATCAAATACAACACGGGTAGCTTGCCAGGCTCTGCCGTGCAGGTAGCATAGTCTTGAAGGCATCTCTAAGTCCAGCATTTATTGATGAACCGTGCGGCCTCAAGCGGCCGCGCGAGCCGAGCACTGATAGACTGGTCTGCTGGGTGGAGGTCTGACGAGAGAGAAGTCCGGATGTGGAAAATGGAGGCCCTCATGGAGTGGGGGTCGTCTGGCTTGTTGCGAGGCTCTGCTGGGATGGTGGGCCAGGGCTAGAACCCACCATCCCTCCCGGGCGCCTCGTGAGCGGCTGGTCACAGGGAGAGCCAATAGCAGCTCTGCCCCGTGTCTGCAAATTAGAATGAAATGGGGTGAAAATTATAAGGAAAGGAAATATTCACCTTTAAATATGAGAGTACATAAGACATTTTAGAAAAGTTACTTTGAAAAAATTAAAGCAGAAAGACATGTCAAAACTTATAACTAAAATAGTGCTTAGAAGAAAGTAGTGCTTTTCTTAGAAAAGGATTTTATTGCTTATAAATTATAACTCAACAACTATCTGACATTTGCTGTAAAATTTTCTAAATTCTCTTTTTTCTGTGAAAGAAAATATTTGTCTTTCATACAAGTCATTTGCTACTTAAAAAGTTAAATGCTAACTTTTATTCAATTTGTGTATTTTTATTTTACTTAACTTAGGAAAGGAAGCAGTCCTTGTATATTTTAGACCTTCATTGATTCTAAAATAATTGTGAAAAGTTTGGGTGATAGAAAAGTACTAAATATCCTTTAACTTAGAATATATCATATCATTCTGCTTAGGCAACATTTTTCCGGTTGGGAAAATAATGACCTCAAAGAATGAAATTCTGCACTACTTATGAAATAGTCTTTATAAATTGATGAGTATAATAAGCATTGTTTACATTAAAGTTTTTATTATGTGAACCAGAGGGAGGACAATAACAGTGGGTGGTGATTTATATGTAACCCTTGACGGGCAGTGTTGATTGCTCTGATGCTTCTTAATTACATTCTGTGTAGAAATAGGATATGGCCAAATGTAAGACATCCTTGTGTTGCACTTGTAAGGATAGGTTTCTGTGTACTCGTGTTGCCTCGGATCCGGATGCCCCCTCCTCTCTGGTTATACGATTGGCAATGGAAACTCTTTACTTTCATCTTACCATATTTGGAAAAGATAGTGTCTACTCTAAATTTCTTTACTCATTGAAAGCTAGTAGGTGTTTGAAAACAAAAGTTGTCAAAACGCAAAAACAAAGGTTAACTGAGCAAAAGAAAAAAGTTCAGGCTCGTGCATAAATGAGAAATAATTTTATATTGGTCCACCTTTCTTCTTGTAACTTCAACGAAGCAGTTTTCATACTCACTTGAGGATATTGGAACTCTTCCTTCAGAGATTAGATGACATACAGTGCCAAGGAAATCTAATGATTACCTAGAGGAGGGGGGTGGGAGGTGTCCTAGGGACAATGATGCAGGGATATTGTCATTTTGGTGGTGGGTATGGGATGGTAATGTTGAAGCCCTAAAACAATCGTCTATACTCTTACCAGTGTTAACACTCTTTCCAGTGTTATCTCAATAAAAGAAAACAATAAGATCAAATACATGTGAGGTGCTTGATGCAGTGGCTGACATGGAGTAAGCAGTTGGTGTATGTGACGTGAGATGAGTTAGAACTATTTTGAAGCAGTATGATAAAAAAATGAACCATGAATGAACCATGAACCATGAATGAACAGTTTGAGACTATTCATATTCTTGAAGCAACCAGATGCCATTAGGCTACACTGGCATGCGATAGGGTCAAATGGAAATGTTACTGGCGCCTGCTTGAGAAAATCGATGAACAACGGGATGTCTAATGATCTAGTGATGATAAAAAATATTTTAAGTGGAGCTGAAACCCAACACACTGATTTCTATCTCTCACAGGTTGAAGGTTAAGGGGGAGACCATTCAATTGAGAGCCTGCCACTGAATCCAGTGCTCAGACATTGGATCCGAGACAGACCTTGGATCCTATCACACTTCACTCATCTACCCTAAAAGTTTGTAAACAAAGAAAAATAATTTTCTCTTATCTTAAAAGCTTAGCTCAGTCTGTTAAAAATAGATGAAATCAAAAAAATTCGCCATGGCCTAGTGAACTGGCAGTTCATAGGTTGTACTTGGGGACATTCCCAGATATGCCAAATTATGAGAGAAAATGACCTAGCAAATAAATTTCTTTCCAATTGCCATCTGACCTTTAGGATCAGCCAACAGGGCAGGAATGTGTTCATCCAATCTGCATGAAAGGTACTTAGAAATTACTCTCTCCTGATGGATTGGATCACGATCACGATCACGATCTTCCCGTTCATCATCTATTTGCTAGAGCGGGCACCAGTAATATCTCCATATGTCCTGTCTCATGCCAGTAGAGCCAACGGCATCGGCTTGCTACAAGAACATAAAGAGCCTCAAAATGTATTGGATATTTGAGTTTTAAGCAATACCAAGGCTGTTTCAAAGAGCAATGTGGGTATTTATAATTCCCCCTTTTAAATGTAGCTATAAAAAGTCTTTTAAATACTCCTTGAAAATCATTCTTTCTTCTAATCTTTGAAACTACAAAAGAGCATTTGACCTAAATAAAAAGAATAATGCCACTATCCATTTATTACACTATACTCTATTTTTTTAAAGTGTCTATCTCTTTGATGTGCTAAAGTAAATTTTCTCTAATGAGATATAAATTCATACAAGGAAAATAATATATGATTATATAACCTTGTGCTAAATGGGCTAAAGTGTGATTTCTATAGCAATTCTCAAATTTTACTCTGACTCCTATAATTCCCTCTTTAATGTATCCCTCACCTCCCTATTTTAAGAAGTAACAGAGGTGATACATTCCAGGCTCAGTTGTCCTGATGTGAGGACAGAATTGTGACTTTAAGATCTGATAGTAGAAATCATTGAAAACATTTGTGGAAATTTCTGTGCACTCTTCACATGCACATTTTTGGAAATAGAATTTGTATGTAATTTGTGGTACCCAGAAGGTGATGAATGAGTTAGCAAGAGAGGAAAAAAGGAGGAAACTGCATCAGATTTCCACAGTGCTTTCCACATCTACTCAGAAGCAAAAATGAGTAAAGCTCTTAGTACTGTGTGGCCCACTTGGCACAGAGTAAACTTAGGAAGTGACCATATGGGCCAAAGGGATTAATCCAAATTTCTTTATTATTTGATGCCTGTAGCTCTGACATGACAACAACTGTGTTTTGCCTTGGGCTCTCTTTTGTCTTCATGCTTGATCTAGCATACAGAATTACAAGTAGTTTTAGAACAAGTGCCATGTCTCATATTTCTTTATAGCTGACAGAACTTTGACTTTAATGCCTGTACAGTCAGTACATAGCAGAGGTTAGAAACCTGTTCATTGGCATTAACATTTATTAGGTTTTATGGTTTTTATCGGCACGTGTTTATGAAATACCAAACTATGAAACTTATAGATGCAATTTAAATTTAAGCATTTAAGTATCCCTAAAACATGGGCATTTACTACATCTCTGCAAGGAATGTTTGTCCACATAATGAAGCTGTGAATTCACTTATTCAGCAAATTTTTCAGCACTATTGAGTGTCAATTCTTAGACTGCTAAACTACACTGACAAAATGAATTTAACAAGATGCACAAAGAGAAAGCAAACAATATCTATAAAATCTCTATAATGGATATATAACAAAACCCTGAGAAATTCACTAATTTCTGGAAATCACTAAGTGTGATTTCCTATAGCAATTCTCAAATTTTAGATCTGATAGTAGAAATCATTGAAAATATTTGTGGAAATTTCTGTGCACTCTTCACATGCACTAAGAAATTAGCATTCCAGAAATTCACTGCATAAAATTTATTTTCAGTTTATTAGGTCCATTAAATTATCTGGATGAGTTGCTATTTAAAAAAATACATTCAAGCTTTATTTTAACAATGGAAATTAACTGTGAGAACACAAAGCCTTAATTCTGCATATTCCCAATATTTTTCATCAACCTTATTTCTTATGAGTCTTTAGGGAAGTCTCTGACCTGTTCTAGAATTAAAGTCATCATAATGGAAAGAAGTTATTTGTCACATTCATCCCCATTTCCACTGTCATTTAAAATAAGACAGGAGCCGGGGCGATAGTCCAGCAGGGAGGGTGTTCACCTTGCACACGGCTGACCCAGGTTCGATCCCGGCATCCCATATGATCCACTGAGCACTGCCAGGAGTAATTCCTGAATGTAGAGCCAGGAGTAACCCCTGAGCATCACCAGGTGTGGCCTGAAAAGGCAAAAATAACTAACTAAATAAATAAATGAACAAATGAATGAATGAATGTATGAATAAAAATAAGATAGCATAGTCATTACTTATAAGCAAAGATCAATACACGTGTCTCTGGTTAGCTATTGCTTCCCGAGTACAGACAAGTGTCTTGCTTTCTGATTCCAGCTGCCTAGATTCCAGATGTAATCTGTGGCCATCTGGTGGCAATTGTCTGCTCTAGTGAAATTACTCCAATTAAGGTGATACAGAATCCTAGGTGACTGAGAAACAGTGCATCAAGCTAGAGTCAGGGAGTTCCTTGTTAGTTTTCCCAGTATGTGGCAGAGATTTAGGGGGCCTGCCTTTTTGAAGAACTGCCCAACTTCTCAAAGGGTTTTTTTTTTTTTTTTTTTGCTTTTTGGGTCTCACCTGGCAATGCTCAGGGGTTTTTCCTGGCTCTGCACTCAGGAATTACTCCTGGCGGTGCTCGGGGGACCATATGGGATGCCGGGGATCGAGCCCGGGCCGGCATGGGCCGGCCGCATGCAAGGCAAACGCCCTACCCGCTGGGCTATCGCTCCGGCCCCTCAAAGGGTCTTGAGTGCCTTCACTCCTTCACTTCTCATCCATCCGACAAGATAGGGTTTTTGACACACCTCTGCTCACCAAGGCAGATTATAGGTGCAAATCAGCCATTGCTTTATACCTAATTTCATCACTGTCTTCTTGTTGTTCATCGATCGGCTCTAGCAAGCAACACCTTCATACATCCTGTCACATGATAGTGTAGCCCAAGGGCAACTGTTCACTCCAGTAACATGAAGAGCCTCAAACCATTCATTCAGGTCATAGGAATGAGGTCTATAATTGCTACTGGTCTTTGGCATATCAAATACGACACGGGTATCTTGCCAGGCTCTGCCATGCGGATGGGATACTCTTGTAGTAGCCTCTCATCTTGTGCATGTATTGATGAACCTAATATCATATTACTGTGAAATTTGTTACTGCAAGACTTGACTGTGTGTGCAGCTAATAAAAACACATCAAAATTATCCAGGCTGTGGGAGAGGGAAGAATAAGATGTCAGGGAGTTATGTCCATTGAAGTAGTCTTGGAAGAGCTATGATGACTATCTATTGGCCAGGTGGAAGAGGGTTCTATGAGAGAAGAAAAGAGTACATGTCAGGGCACAGAAAATTGAAAGCATGGGATGTTTCAGAGAACTACATGTAACTATATATTTCTAGAACAGAAAGTTTGGACAGAGGAAGCAGATGAAGTTGTACCATAAAAAAATCTCTCCTATTATATAGATGAAGAAGTCATTAAAGAAATTTTGATAGGAATTTTATTGGTAAAGGATTACTCTGAGAGAACCAGAAAGATAGAAGAGTGAATAGGGTGCTTGCCTTGCATGTGTGTCAACCAGGATTCAGTTCTCAACATTTCTTATGGTCAGAGTGAGCTCTGAGTCAGGAGTAATCCTTGGTACAGCCAGGTATGACCCAAAAATTAACAAGCAAATGAAACATGAAATTTAATTTTATCACCTGCAGACCAAGTAAGAATTCTTACTCCATAGGATTGTTTGGGTTAGTGGGGAAATGCCTATGTTATTTTGTATAAAGTTCAATAAAAAGATAGCTATTACTATAATTACCTGAGCATTAATGTTTGTGTACCTATCATTGGGAGGGAACAAGACCAGAGACAGAGAGGAAACTATTTCTTCACCTGCTGGATCACTAATAGGGAAGTAAAGGCCTGAGAATATGTACCTTAAAACTCTTGAATTCTAATTTGTCAGATGTTTGTTGGTGCCCATCACATCCCAGAGGAGAGGAAATTACCAAAATATGTGCATGTATTAATAAATATCCAAAGTAAATATGTTACATCAGATGATAAGCTATCTACAATACTGAAAGGATCATTTTATGCTTTGACATTTACACAAAAGTGAAATAGTATTAGATTTGTTTCTTTACCATAAGAAAAGATGGCAGGAGCGTAGAAGCAACTAACCTTGGAGTTTTATTGCTGCAGGGAGTACATAATACATTAGATTAAAAATCTAAAAAAAAAAATAAATTCATAAAGAGATAAAATTGCACATTTCAGAAAAAGAAAACTAGTGGTCTCTTTATTGAAATGTGTTCCTTTTGCCATAAAGTGCCAAAGATAAAGAGAAAAACATTTCCAGAAGGCAACTGAGTTTGACTAAAGCAGAGACTGAGTATCAGAGTTCTTTGGGGGAATGATTTTTGCAGGTACCTTTGTCAAACTGAATTGAACTTAAAACCAAAGAGAATAGTTTGTGTTGAATAACCCAAGCTCTGTAGGGTTTAGAAAGAAATAATGGGGCCCAATTGGCATCTTTATTTCATTAATATGCTTAGCGAAGTGGGAGGAATGGACAGAATAGAAGAGAAGGCACAGGTCGTGACCCCAACTCCTACTATAGCTAGTAATTTTATAGATTCATAAACACATGGACTTTCTGCTTTAGAAGCTTATGTACTATCAAAGCCTTTTGTACATTCAAGTTAATTTTGAATGCCATTCATTTTTCTTTCAACTTTTGTGTGGTCACAGATCCAGTATTGTTGTATAATCATTATTTTCCTAAATGGAATGTTGATATTCTGTATTACTCTAAGCTTATAAGCATTAAACACAATTCTGCAGAAAATCTATTTGGGTCATTTCAGAATGTCTATCATTCATAATTGAATGATATTACATTCCATAACATCTGTCCCCCTGCGATTTGCAATTGAAGATCTGAGGCCAAAGAGATCAAGTAACTTATCTAAACGCATTTATCTAAGAACCTAACTGAACTGTGAATTTTAAAGCATAAACCTTCACTTGTATCACTTGTCTTCCTGTTGTTCATCAATTTGCTCAAGCGGGCACCAATAACATCTCCATACATCCTGTCACATGCTAGTGTAGCCCAAGGGCATCTGCTCGCTCCAGGAACATGAAGAGCCTCAAACCATTCCTTCAGGTCAGGTCATGGGAATGAGGTCTATAATTGTTACTGGTTTTGGCATATCAAATACAACACGCACAGGCTCTGCTGTGCGGGTGGGATACTCTTGTAGTAGCCTCTACAAGAGTAGAAACCTATCCTTGCAGAGGCAAAATCCTTGCATTGCTACCCTAACTTTTCTTTGATTTATCCTTATAATAATACACAAAAATATGACTCAAGCAGCAGAGGTCAACTAACCCTGCTTGTGAGACTTGTAAAATTCTGACTGAGGACCCAGGAGAATGGATAACACAGTGCCCATGCCTTTGTAGGTGAGTAGTGGACACAGAAGGGAATGAAGCAAAGGAGAAGGCGTAGCCTTTATGTTGGTTACCAAATGGCAGATGATGGCTCTTTCTGTCTTCCCATGGCATGGAGTCCACATGGGACATAGATATACTATTTAATTATTGAGTCATCTCAAAGCAGGATTTTTGGCACTGCAACACCTGAGAACCGATTAGAAATGCAAATTTGGGGAACCACCCTAGATCAACCCTGAAGCAGGAATGTCCTGTCGGGTCAGAGGCGCAGAGATGAGACACTAGGAACACGATGTATATCCATTAATATTTTTAATGATCACCATCCGGAGGGGCAGCAGCTCTCATTTTGGCAGCTGACTGACCGCAACTAACTGAACAGAGCCGATTGGCCTGAGCTGACTGAACTGACCTGACTGACTTGAGCTGACTGACCACCTCCACAAGAACCCCAACTCTCTTATCCTCTCATCCCAGAGGGCAATCCAGCTTAAAGTTTGTATGGTTTACATTACAAAGACAGTTCACATTCATTGCATAGGATTTAAGAATAATAGGAAGGAGACAACCAGGAACCAAAAACCTGCAGGAGGGCTATCTAGTAAGATGAGAGAACAAAAGAACATTCAGTTGCTAATGAGCCTTCAGGACTAGCCCATGATGGCAGCGCTGTCAGACAGAAGAATAAGAAAAACTTGTTTTCTGCCTTTAGCTCGCTCTTGGGCTAGTTATAGCCAACAAGGAAATGTGCAGAGAAATGACCTAGGATAGCCTTGTCTGTGTAACTGCAGCTTTATTAAGAGTCTCACTAGAGAATTCTACATACTAACTCTATTGGGAGACAGTCTGCCAGAAGTCCCTGTGTATCTGTTAACAGTATCCATCAGACCTTCCTTTGCATATCCTTAGATCTAGCTTCTGCCAACATCCCCAATCTTCAGATACATTGGAAGCACTCCAGGTCTCCCAATTCCTCAGAGCTGCTCAAGTTTAGGCACCTCTGCTATAGGCCAAGTGCAGTTTCTTTCCATCATCTGGTAGGAGCTGTGAAACGGTGTGGTGGAGCACGAGTTCCAGAATCAGACCCATGGCCTCCTACCTTGGTTTCCGAGCACTGAGCAGGGCAACTTCAGAGTCTTTCTGGGCTCCATGGTCTTCATCTGTGGTCTGACTCATAGCTCTCCCCTATAATGACTATAAATGGGGTGCATTGTAAGTGGGGACCAAAGGTTCTAGACATTGTCGAGGAATTTAAAAAGAGGCTGCTGTGGCAGAAAAGTAATTTATGAAGAAAAATACTGACGGTAATGGAGGTGAAGTGACAGAAAGGCAGAGCTCAAATCATGAAAAGTCTCTTAGTACCTTGGAGAAAGAGAGTGAGCTCCTGAGAACCTGCGGAGAAATTGCTCTGTGCAAAGTGGAGAAACATGTGGAGTGTGTGTGTGTGTGTGTGTGTGTGTGTGTAAAATAAAGTGTTGTAAGGGAAAAAGAGAGAATAGCATGAAGAAGCACATATATCCACTGACAGAAGAGGATTTCTTCTAATAGCTTATATTTCACGGGTTTCCCATTTTTCCCAAGTACCAAGGACAAGCTGTTGAAGAACTTGGCAGAAGAGTAGCAATCTAGTTTATGTTTCATAAAGAAAATTCCTCTGGCCCCTTACTTGAAAGTAGGTTATAGTTGGAGCCTACACAGTTAGAATGTTGTTGCATTAGAGTTAACAAGAGTGGAATGTACTTGGGTGTGAAAGCTAACAATGGGGGAGAAATGGGATAATGAAATATATTTTAGAGGTCAAATTGGTAAGAGAAGTGATAGATTAGGTGTAGGGAAAAGCACAGGAGAACAAAACAAGGGAACTACTTGGATTTTCATCTTTAGTAATTTGGTAAATAACTATTTTTTATCCTTGACTGTAATCAGGGACACTTCAAAAGGAATGTATTTAAGAGGAAATAATTGGAGTTTGGCACACTCACATTTATGATTCATCTTGTGCCACATCTAAGTGCTTATGGCAAGTAGAAATGACTTTGTGTACTTTTACAGATGTGTGTACATAATAACAACAATACTGGTGTGATTTTTTGTTATTTTTTAAATAAGGAAATTCCTTCTTTAACTTCCATTCTCACTGTGAGATGCAAGGAAACAATCTCCACTGAGAGGAGAATGAAAGTCAGGTCTGAGCAGCATTAAGTAGGCAGCAGTTACTTACCACGGAGGGTGGGTGTATGTGAGAAGGAACTTTTGAGATTAGTGGTCTCAAATTATGGTGGAACCAGGATGCTCTGTTGAATTTCTTTTCTGCAGTTCTTGGATGTTGTGATGTAGGCATCAAAGAAGCACATGGGCTTCTTTCTGTTGAGATGCTCTAGGAGGATGGATACTGAAAGAGTTAAAGTATTTGCAAAAGAGTGATTGAAATAATGAGCTGTGGGATCTAAGTAAGCAGAATAGAATTAAAGATGAGGGGGGGGGTCAGTGAGGGTGAGTGGAGAATAGAGTAGTCAGGAAATTCTAGTTCTCCTAATTACTAAAGTGTATTATACCTGGTTAGATGACCTAGGGAGAAAGGGGGAAGAAAACCTAAAGACAACTTTCTGCATAAAGCTGGGGTATTATTTTATAGAATAGGATGAGTGAGGAACAAACTACTTGATTTGAACAAACTACTTCAGTATAGCTAGCAAAGTACAGTTACAACGTGAATGTGAGTCTCCCAATTCAAAGCAGTTGGCTCCCCCATAGGTAATTATTTTCTTATTAGATATTCAAATCATTGATGTTCGTTATGCAGGAATAGAAATCTTTACCCTTAGAAGAGTGAAAATCTCTGTGTCCAAATAAGTATTGAAGTATAAGGTAGATTGTTCATATATTCACTCTTAGTATATTTTTTTTCTTCTGAGATACAGTTGTGTACAGTGTTTATCTTTAGAATTATTTTTAATTGTCTGTGATATTTGATTGCCCTATATGGATTTTATATTACTAAATTTCATTCACAGAACAACACTAATTTATAGTTAGCATCAGTGAACAAGGATAATTAACATAGAAAAATTAATTTAGTACTAGATATCCTTGCTAAAAGCTGCCTTTTAAACCCAATTATCTTAAGCAGCATTGTTCAGTAAAAATATGTGAGGCTGTACATGTAGATTTAAATATTTCAGTAGACACATTAAAAAATTAAAAGAGCAGATGAAATTAATTTTATAATAGATTCTACTTAACTCAGTGGATTTAAAATATTTCAATTTGAGCATTCTTTTGAGAGCATGGGTATCAGGCTCTAAACTCCCCATCTCTGTGCTCCCACAGTGCTCCTCAGCCTATGCACTGAGTACTCTAGAGCCCATAGTGCTGGCCATGGCCTCCCACGGTCTGGCAGAGCCTGTTCAACCAAGCCATATTCTCACAATCAAGTCCTTTGTTGCTCCTGCCGAGTGAAGTATGGGCAGAGAAATCTTGGTTCCAAAAAGAAATGTTTGTTGAAAGGGAGAAACAAAGATAATTTTAAATATTAGGCTACCAATTTGTTGCAAAGCTTTGGACTTACAACAAAATTTGGGCTGGGGTGTGCCCATACCTGGCTGTGCTCAGGCCTTAGTCTTGGCTCTGTGCTCATGAGAACTCAGAGAACCATATGTGGTACCAGGGATTATACCTGAATCAGCCCCATGCAGTAGTCCTTAACAAACTGTACAATCTCTCCATCCCCCTTAAACTTATATTTTTTCCATTAACCTTTTTATATGAATACTTTCAGTATATATATATATATGTGTGGCATAATTCTAATTTATAATATATAATCCCAAAAGTCAGTCATTTTTTGGAAGTTAAGAATTTTTTACATTCTTAGAATTTATTCAGGTAGAATTGAGTATGTGTTACATTTTTACATTAAAAGTTTGGGGTCTCTGGGCCAGGGAGAAAGATCTAGAGGTCAAGGACTTACCTCACAGAGGCCCCTGAAAGTCCTTCCAGGAGGAAGGGACTTATGGAAAACTGAGTTGAGCATTTAGGGAGTGTGCTCAGAAGGATTTTAGAATAAAAATAATTGTTCACTTTAATCATTTACCATCTAAGCAGAGGAGTGATTATCACATACATTATATATATAGCATTTCATTTAGTGCCATGAGCATAATTTTTTCATTCACTGTCAACCTCAGTGCCTGACATGTTATAGATGATAAATGACTATTAAATTGAATTTGCTTGTGTATGCATCATTGATTATTAATTAGCTGTATAAGAAGATCCTCTTAGAACATTTTCATTGAAACACAGTTTGTTAAGTTTGAGATGACAGAGGTGTAGGAATATTTCCCAGCATAGAGTTTGAAGGACCATTTCTCTGAGATGACAGAGCCACTCTGCTTTATTTACTATTTTTCAAGTAAACCTAACAAGTGTTTCACAGGGCTGCGAACAGATGCCGAGTGAAGCTGACCTAGCTGGGATACAGCCCAGCAATAGAGCGTTCACCTGCCTTGTTTGTGTGAGACTCTGAGTTCAATTCCCAGCACTGTCAGAAAGAAGTAGTCGAGATCTAACCTGTGTTCAAGACATTGGGTTAAATCTCATCAATACGGTATTTTTATATCACAGCTTTATGATAGAGTTACTGTATTTGTTAGATTAACTCATCTGACTAATGTTTAATGCAGCAGGCATTATTTTGAAAGCATTATTTTCAAAGTGATTTAATGAGGGAAAGTTCTTGCCTAGGGCTGCTTAATTTAAGTCAAACATAATAAAAGTCAATAGATGCTAAAGCTAAGAATCAGAGTAGGTTACTAGATAAATTATGTAAGGTTAAGGTGCATGTCTCCCATGCAACTGACCCCAGTTCCATTCCCGGCACCATATACCCAGAATGGCCTGGTACAACCCCAGCAGCCCCTGGCACCATCTGTGGGGTCCGGTAGCCCCTGAGGGGCCCAGGTAGTATCATAGGGCGAAAGCAGAACCTCAGCCTGGTGCTGCTCTCACTTGGTAAAGTGAGGCGAGAACTGCTGCCCTGGTTAACTGAGAACCATCAGAGGAGCCCCCAGATCCCTGAACACTGCTTGGAAAACCTGTTCCCCCAAAAATGTTCCAGGTTGCTGGACTTCCAACTGAGAGAATCAGGACAGAAACCCATGTCTGATTTTGAACTTACACTTAGGTTTCACCCTCTGTTAAAACTGCCGGGCTTGGCAGCCTCAAATAATTCATATTATAAATGTATCTGCTCAGAATTGAGTATAAATTCTTTTCTGTAAGAAGCTGTGTCCTTAGAGAATCTCTTACATAAATATGAACAGTTATCCCACTTCAAAGCAAATCTGTTTTCCTTTGAATGTAACTCTTTAAAAATACTGGCAAACATATTACAAAAATATTGTAAAAACCTGTAATAATCATTTTGTTCCTTACTCCAACCAAAGAAAATTAAAACCACTGGCACTTGGTGAAGCGTGGCTTTATTCTCCACACTCTCATTGTGTGTTTTGCTTTTATTTGAGAAAGCAGCTAACTCCCCAAAACCTGGCAAGGCTTCTCTGCTGTATTGTTTTACCATGCTATTCTTTTCTGTCTTTCAAATTTATGGTAATAGGAAAATTCCCAAAATCCATGCTCTAGGGAAGAAAAAAACCCCTTCCCCTAGCTTTGCTAAATCAGCTTCATTGAGTGCGCTTTTTAACCTTGAAAGAGAAGCATCACATGGCTTGAGACATCATTCAGAGCAGAATAAGTTTAGATTTTGTTAAATGGTTCCAAGGAAGTTTCTCTCTGTAATACCAAGGGCATTTATTCAAAGGGTGGCTATCTTTAGAATCATCTTTCTGTTCATGGTGATTTGACTGTCATTTTGTTTATTTTTGCAATGCCAGTGACCAAGCACAGGGTCTCATACTTACAAGGCAGGTACCCTACTGGTGAGTGACCTTTTAAACTTTTCCTTCAGTAACAGTAACTGGGATATTTTCTATGTGTATGAATATCAGCAGAGGAATGTTCTAAATTAGGCCAGATATTTGCATTCTTTTTGTTTTTTTTTTTTTTTTTTTTTGCTTTTTTGGGTCACACCCGGCAATGCTCAGGGGTTTCTCCTGGCTCTGCACTCAGGAATTACTCCTGGCGGTGCTCAGGGGACTATATGGGATGCCAGGGATTGAACCCGGGCTGGCATGGGCTGGCCGTGTGCCAGGCAAATGCCCTACCCGCTGGGCTATCGCTCGGCCCAGATATTTGCATTCTTAACATGTAAGTATAATAGCACTTTCTTTAGGGGTGAATGAAGAGATAATCTTAGGAATTTTGACAGGGGGAGAAGTTTGGGAGTGCTCAGGACTCCGTACTCACAGGGCTGGGGAACCTTAGGTAACACTTGAAATGAACTGGATTCAGGCGCATGCAAGGCAAGTACCTTCCACCCTGTACTGTATATCCAGCCGATGGGATTCTAACACAGTGGATTCATTAATACTGGATTTAGTCCAAGACATATCATCATTATTCATCTAATGAGACCGGGAAAGTTTATGTTAACAAGTCATAAGGAATTACCTGTTATTTTTTGAAAAGTAATTTCGTTCCTACTTGAAAGGCCCAAATTTAATTTTAAATAGCAAGTTTAAGTTATAACTCAATTCCTTGCTATTCTTCACCAAGTAATTTACACATGAAATCTGCATGGAAGTTTTATTTCATAACTCCTCCAATTTCTTTGTTCTTCTGAATTAACGCCAAATATAAGGACTATTGTCTCCCACTGGAAGAGTTTCTCATACTCTTTCTCATACGCACCCTGCACATTCCCTCATGCGCGCACACACATGCGTGCACACACACGCATGTGCACACACACTCACACTTGCCATCTGGTGGCTTGTGTTTGATCAGCAGCAGGTGCTCAGGAAAGCCAGCTTTCTGACAGCTGTAGGGCCTGAGACACACAGAGAATCTGGTTTCTGACAGCAGCAGGACCTAGGACAGAAAATCGGACCTAAGAGACAGGAGGCAGACACCCACATCACACCGTCTGGTCCTCCTGAGCAGCCAACAGTATACTCAGGAGGTTAAAAAAAAAAAAATGCCCCAAGAGAGGGCAGAGGCTATGTGTGTGGGAAGACTGGCATGTCAAGGACAAGGTAGAGAAGAGAATCATAATTCCTCTGGCCAGGCTGTGCTGTCACATGGTGTCTGTGGGCAGCTCCCAGGCTGAGCAGACTGAGACGGAGCTGAGAGGGGGGGGGAGGCATGGGCCAGGGCTGGTTACTGCATGTCAGGGTGTGCTCCTGGCTGCCCACCTTGCTCTACCTAAGAATTGTCTAACCCACAAAAGTGTGTGTCTCCCTAGATCTCCCCAGGTAGCTTTGTTGTTTCCATATTTTCAAATGGCTGTATTCATTGGCCTGTGCATTGACTCTTTCTTGGTTTGTCCTTTCCTTGTTTTTCATTTCTAAGTCCAGAACCTTCGTTTTCTCCGTAGAGTAAGCAAGTGATCAGACAACTGACATCAGTGCAATAAAGCCATCCATCTTCACTGGAATTTTCAAATCCTGGGGTGAGCTAGTGAGTCTCTAAAGCTGTGTGCTAAACAGAGAGGTTAGGGGCCGGAGGGATAGCCCAGCGGGTAGGGCGTTTGCCTTGCACGCCGGCCTGTGCCAGCCCGGGTTCGATCCCCGGCATCCCCATATGGTCCCCCGAGCACCGCCAGGAGTAATTCCTGAGTGCAGAGCCAGGAGTAACCCCTGAGCATCGCCAGGTGTGACCCAAAAAGAAAAAAAAAAAAAAAATAAATGAATAAATAAATAAATAAAAATAAACAGAGAGGTTAAAGTGGCTTGTTAACTTCAGAGAGTGATGGTACAAGGGTTAAGACACCAGCCTTAGGTGTGGTCCCAGTATAATCCCTGGCACCACATATGGTCCCCTGAGCACCAGGAGGGTGACTCTGAGCATAGAGCCAGGAATAGTCCCTGAGTATTGCTGAGTATGGGCCCTCCCAACCCCCAAATCAAATCAAAATAAATAAAAATTGCACTTTTTGATTTTTTTTTATAAAACATTAGGGAAACCTTTGCTAGAGCAATATACAAAATTCACTAATAATAATAATAATGGGAGTTAATGCTGCAAAGGCTGTGAATTCCAGAAACATGGAACAATTCAAGTTCTACGCTTATAGATTTCTAGAAATCACTTCTCTGACAATTACAGATACAAAAGAAAGGTAAAGTGGTGAGAAAGGGCTTTTCTTTGCTCATTTATTGTCAGGAAAATATAAGGAAAACTTAGACAATTCAATAAAGGCAACTAGCTTTCCAACTATAAAGGAGTAATGTGAGATATAAATAGATTATATAGACATATATATGTTTTTTCTTCAGTATTTTGATTTTATTTGTTATTGTTTTCAAAAACTACCAGCATCCATAATTTTTTTAAATATGGGCCTAATTTATTTTGCACTTTATAGCCTAAGATATTTATATCTTTAATATACATTGTTGTGTATGCATTTTGAAACTCAATATGTTGTTATTTTATATGGGTAAAAGTTATAGTCCAAGAATGTTTTCATATTATGTGTTTTTATATGGGTAAGTCATGCACAAGAATATTTTCAAATTACAGCTTAGCCTTTAGGGAGCATAATATGAATTTTAATTTAGTGTGCTCATTTCAATAGGGCAGATATTTGCTAGTCTACAAACAATACACTGACTATAGAGTTGACTGATTAGCAAGAATATGTCAAAACTCTGTCTACTTTGACATTAATAAGAATGGTGAGTAATGCAAGTGATGTTTGAAGGTGTAGGTCAGTACACATACCTTCTGGTAATTTATCTTTTGCCAAGGAAAAGTGAAAAGGGACCTTTTCATGAAATTGGAAATATGATATATTGTGTGGCTAAAATCAGACAAAACCAAAATGAAAATGAGTTAGAGAGAATTCTATTCCTACCAAAATACTTACATATAGAAATTATTAGATTTATGTGGAAAGCACAAATGAAACAATATAAAAATTTAAGAGGATTATGCACAAATGGAGTGTCTAAGTTTGAACTATGATATTTCACCTGGAAAACATTGAAATGAGAGTGTCATTACTTAAAAATCACATATGGGAAGAAAACTGTGGTGAACAATGAGCAAGGCTGAATTTTAAAATAGCTGTGAGAATTTGAAAGGCAATTAATGGTTTCCAAAACGTCAGATGGACAGAGATATGCTCAGTTACATTTGCAGGTTATAAGTACCTTAGCAGTGGACCAGAGTGATAGTAGGGCACTTCCCTTGCTTGTGGCCAACCTCCCCAGAACCCCAGATGATCCCCTGAGCCTCTGGGTATAACCCAAAACAAAAAACAAAAATAACCTACCTTAGCAGTGATCGAATCACAGATTCTCAGTTGCTAGAATACAGATTGAAACATTGAAACTTATCTAATGAGCCACAGGCAATGTAGTGTTGACCTAGAAATTGTGATGACACTTTGACTAAGCAGATATATGGCTAGACAAGTAATCTCCTGTCCCCTTCCTCATGGCATAAATCTTTAACATCATAAATCAAACTCTCCCTTGAGTTCTCAAATCTATTCATTTGTCCACCTTAAAGGAACCTTTTATATCACTATCTTAATCTTTTCTTCAAGATCTTTCAACATTGCTTAGAGTAGCCTACTAGTAATTATTTTGCAGCTGTCTCTCCAATTTAATAACCCTAACTGTATCTTTTTTAACTTCAGCATCAGGTCTCCCCAAATCTTGTCCTGCCTAACCTCTGTTGCCTGCCTGTAAATTCCTGTTAACTCCTTGTACACTGATGTGCATTTCTAGTTCAGTCTTTGGCTTCTAGGGGCCATATACCTCCAGTTCCTTCCTCTTTTAAGTGCCTGCACTGGTGAATCTGCGGCATAATGAATTCTTGCTCCCCAACTTTGTGGAACCTCTGATCTTCTCTTGTGTGGCATATAGACCTGTTCTGTGTTTCTTCTTACAGTCATTGTCTCTCTTCTCAGCACTCCCTCTTCCTGGTCTTTCCAAGTATTCCTCCTGGCATCCTCTCAGCATCTCTCTCTTCTCTCTCACCTTGCCCAATCCAGCCATCCTTCTAACACTGTCTTTCCTTTTCCAACTCCAGAAATATTTTTTTGACTCCATCTTTTGGGCCCTGACTGTTCCCTTAAGCACTTGACTTAACTGTTCAGCGTACTCCTACAGAACAGGTCCATGAGGAAATTTCATTGTTTCCAGTGCTAATAACCATTTCTTTTTTTTTTTTCCTTTTTTGGGTCACACCCGGCAATGCTCAGGGGCTATTCCTGGCCCTGCACTCAGGAATTACTCCTGGTGGCACTCAGGGGACCATATGGGATGCCTGGGATTGAACCCAGGCCGGCAGAGGCCGGCCGCGCAAGGCAAACGCCCTACCCGCTGGGCTATCGCTCCGCCCCATCCAGTGCTAACCATTTCTTGATTGTGGGTTTGCTTATTTTGTTGGGGCAAAATCTAGAGGTAGTCAGGACTTGCTGCTGTCTCTGGGCTCCTGGCAGTGCTGGGGAGCATGCAGTGTCAGGATGGCCGCATCCAAGGCAAGTGGCTCACCTACTGTACTATCTCTCTGGACCCAGTGGTCATTCTTAATCCAACTCTCCAGGGGAAAACACTGTATTCCAGTATCCTCTTCAGTAAACATTGTTGTAATAGGCTGGAGAGAGCTAATACAAAAACAACCCCCCAAAAGGTTGTAAGAATTACATAAATTATTTTAAGTGAACCACTTACAATAGCACTTCACCGTATGTTTGTACTACTTATTTAAGCTGTTATATCTTATTCTCATGTCCAAATGCCATGATGTGTGTATAGTCGGTTTCTTTCAAATTACCGGCATTAATCTCTGTTTTCAGTTAGTAAGAGTAGTACCTTTGGTTCTCACCTCCTTCCCTGGGATTATTATTATGAACTCCTAACTGATTTTTCCCAAGCCAGACTCTCCTGCTCCCTCTGTCCTTGTTAGAGTGCACTTCTGTGGGAAACAACCCTGAATCTTAATGCTGAACAAGAGAATAGTTACTCAGAGTCTGTTTCTGACTGGCAGAGAGAAAGGGCGACTGGAGGTAAGCACTGCCAGTGAAATGATGGAAATCATTCCCCATAGAGTTTCACTTGTCCAGACAAATCCCTTAAAAAGCCTGTAGTAACATCAGGGGAATACTGAAGTATCACTGTATCACTGTCTTCCCATTGCTCATCGATTTGCTCGAGGATCCATACTGTACTAATCACTTGTATCACTTGTTTTCCCGTTGATCATTGATTTGCTCGAGCAGGTACCAGTAACATCTCCACATGTCCTGTCACATGCTAGTGTAGCCCAGGGGCATCTGCTCACCTCTAGGAACATAAAGAGCCTCAAACCATCTTAGGTCTATAGGGAAAAGGGAATAGGAAATTCTATATGGGAATGAGGTCTATAATTGTCACTGGTATTTGGCATGTCAAATACAACACAGGTAGCTTGCCAGGCTCTTCCGTGTGGGTGGGATCTCTTGTAGTTGCCTCTCATCTCATGCATTTATTGATGAACCTTATCTTTTATAAGGATAATATGGATAGTATTCCATCCACTTCTCACATGGAATACTATATAACTATTAAAGATAAAGTCCTAGTATGAGCAACAAGACAGACATAGAAAGTATTATGCCTAGTGAAATAAACAGAATAAGACTATGATTTCATTAATAATTAGAAAAAGCAAACTAACTGATGAAGTACATAAAAACATTAACTTTTAGATTATAAGACCAGTTGGTGAGTACCGAAAGGGAAGAATATAGAGCTGGATAAATCAAGTCAACAATGATATACATGAAAGGTGAAATAACATACTCTCACGTGAACCTAATGTGGTCTACACACATGTTGGCTTTTAAGACATTCACCTAAAACTTCTATAACATTATGATGCAAAGTTACTTCAATAATTTTTTTCAGAAGTCTTATCTCAAGGCTATGTTTCATTGGTGAGATTTTAGGAAGATTTTCTTGAAAACTGGGAACCAGAAAAATCTTAATTATTTTACTGTACTAATAACATTATAGAATACCTTGAGTGTACATTTGTATACAGTTCCCACATTGATGTTAACAATATGAGAGTTTAAGTTTCTATTGCCTTTGAAAATGAAAGAATTAATATTGGGAAAATATTAATGGAGAACATTAATGGAGATTATGGAGAAATATTAATGGAGAAATCCCATTTGTATGTATTCATTAGAGAAAAAATTTAACAGCTATTTCATTTGCTTATTTTGAGTTTGGGGCCATACCTGGTGGTGCTCAAGGCTTATTCCTGCCCTCAGGGATCACCCCAGTAGGGTGGCCATATGAGGTGCTGGGGATCAAATTACATGCAAAGCAAGTTCCTTAGCCTGTGTACTATCTCTTTCAGCCCTGGTAAATGTTTTCTTGAACATTTACTTTCTAACTTAACTAATATTCCTTACATCAGGGTTGGTGACTGGAATTCCAGTTATAAACTATCACAGTGTTCTCATTCAACCATATCTGCACTTTGCATGTTGATATTGGCCAGTTAATTGAAAAGGGCTGCGGCATGTCATTTTTTGTTTTCATATTTCTGAGGATACATGTTCAATTAACATTCCTGGAGGGGGAGAAATTGAGTATTTACTAATAGTAGAAGACCATTTGTTGGAAGTGAAATACAGCTCATTAAATCATAAATTCAGACTGTAATTCTAGGAAAGAAAACAATAGAGAGAAATGTCTTAATTAGGAGAGCAGATGCTTTAACATCATCTCCCCGCCCCATCCCTCCAAGGAATATGTCAGAATTCAGGAAATGGTGTTTCAAAATCCAGAATCTGTCTCTTGTCCGGCAACTGGTCAGTCAAAGATGAATGATCCTAATAATGGGCATTCACTGTCCCTGACGCTTGCCTAGGGAACAGCAGCAGGAAGGAAATGGCAGCAGCCTTTCAAGATGCCTTAACTTAGGGGTTCGCTCTGTCCTACAATTATTACGCTCATCCTCTAGCGAGTCCTGGAACCCCTTGCTTATCCCCTCTGCCTGAAGTGTTCTCACTGCTTTCTTTCCTGATCCATCTCCGTCCACTCTCAGCCTTGTGTGCTTTTTGGTTCCTGCACTGTGGTTCTCAGATGCTGCAGTCTGAGCTGCCAAGCCCTCATTGAGCTTGTCCTCAATATTCTCCATCACCCCAGTCTCTCATCCCTGAGCCACTTTCTCCCTGGGTCCCTTTCCCTGTCTACGTATGGCAGAATATTTGTTTTGACCTGATCTGTTTTCTCTCTTTTGCCACTTGTATGGCCGTGCTCTAGCAAACTCAGAATAAGCCTTTGTCCCTTGCTTGCTATTCCTTCTTTCAGGCTAAAATACTCTTCAGTATTTTCTTCAAGTTTCATTCAAGCCTGCTTATTTAATACTTTTGGTCCAAGCCTATAAACTTCCCTTAATTCAGTCGCATACTTCTATAGCCCTGATGTACTCTGCCTTTCAGGTATTTACAGATATTAACTAACTCTCATTATCCTTCTCTTCATACTCTGTTGGGGCACCACTGGGGTCCCCAACAGTACCAGGAAACAAGTTCCATTTTACCTCCAAAGCTGGCAGGGAATGGATGAAAACTCAGGAATCCAGCAAGGTTTTAAAATGCTTTACTTATCATAGGTTCAGGCATACAAATCAGCAATAGTAAAAACCCTGTGCTTAGGATTCCCGGCTAGAACCCCAGCCACGTGTGGGCCAAGATGGCAGCCACCATGTGTAAAGGCCCTGTAAAGAGGAGAAAAAGACAAGACTCCAGCAGAAAGGGGAAGAGCGACCCAAGAAGAGTGTGAGCCCCAAAAGAGAGCCAAAAAAAAGAGAGCACAAGAGAGGAAGCAGGCTAGTTTTATCCCCTGCAACTCAGACCTCCCACTTTTATGGTTAGCAGGTAGGGTCAAATGCCCTCAGGTAATTTCTCCCAGCACCTCACCTAGGCCCTTTTAGATGCTAATGTCTTGAGCCAAGATCTGCCCAGGAAATGCCTTTAATAGGGTAGAGAAGGAGGTTTCTGAGATGGCATGCCTCTGTACCAAAGCCTATACTAATGCCAGTTAAATATTTCTCCAAGCCTTCACAAGAGTCTCGTCTTTACTTCATGGTAGTTTTGTATTTTAGTTGCTTCTGAATTATCAGGGAGCCATGCTTGCTTGCTTGGAGGCAAACAGCATTTCTCTCTGATCTAATTACTTAGAGATCCAATGTGGCCAGGCAAATATGCTGGTAAGATCTAGCTAGTCCCACAGTGATTGTGGTAGCATGAGAGAATATTTATACCAGCCAGTACAGAATACATGGTCAGATAAACTGCCACATTTAAACTACCCCCTATCTACGAAGTGACCTGCAGGAGGCAATCCAGGGCAGATGCAGAGGCTCTTAGGTGTCCTGCAACAATACTCATAACGCTATATTTTCCTTTTTAAAAAATCTTACCTAAAGAAAAATTAAATAAATAAATAATCTTACCAGATTCAACATTTAGCAACTGTGTGCCATAAACTAGATCACATATTTAATAATGCTTCACATATTTAATAATGCTAAATAGTTTTTCAGATGCCCCAAAGTAGAAAACATGTATAATATGTATTTTAGAAATATAGAAAGTGTCTCTTCCTGGTCCTGAGTAATGATAACCCTTTATCATTAATAATTAGAATAATTCTTTATCATTATTAGTTTTATTACATAGTGAAAAAAAAGGTTAGAAAACCAGACTATGCCTTTAGCCCATGGACAATGGCTTAAATAATTTGACCCACATTTCTTAAGGAATTGGTCCTTTATTTTATAAATTATATATTTATATATGTATAAATTTATATATTACCAACAGTAATATTGGTCCTTTATTACTGTTTTGATTTGTATTTTAGTGTTTTTATAGCCAACACCTTTTATGTTCATTTTTTTTAAATCTTAAAGAGAACATTTTTAAACAGCTTAACCATCAGGCCAGTGTTCTATTATTCAACACACATTGCTTTGCATGCAGGAGTCCTGGACTTGATTTCAGACATCACATGAATTTCCCAAGAAATGAGCTTGGCTGTAACCATTGAGCACCCCAACTGTGCCCTAAAAGAAAAACAGAAGCCTAACTACCAAACAGACAATATTAAAACATCTGTGTGGTATTAACAGTCCATGTATAACATCTCTCTCAATCTCCTAATAAATTTGATCTCTCAACTATAATTTTAAAACAGAAAATAAAATTAAACATCTTTTAGCACACTGTGTATACTACTTTCTTCTCGATCTTGATCTTTTTCTATATACAGACATACCTTTTCGCTCAAAACAGACCATAGTAAACTTAAATTGTAATATTTTTTTCACATTTCTTTTATCACCTCTTTATGCAGGTAATTGCAGATCATTTTATGAACCCAGTACCTTGTACATAGAGAATTTATTTTGCTTTTTGAGATTTTTCCTTTTTTTCCTGCTTGTGATTTTGGATGGCACTTGGGAGTTGAGTTTTTCCAAATACCTACTTTTTTTTTCCCCTACTATTCAAGTTCCACATGTTTAGTGGCTGCTTCATGGATAATGATGGTCATGGTGATGATAAAATTGACAAGAACAAGGAAGAGAATAATTTGGGGAAGAGGAGTCTACTCAGTGCTTTGCTTATGGTTTTTTGAGTTTTAAACAGGAGATTATGGTCCAGAAAGGGAATCGACTGCCCCAAGATCACCAGCAAAGTCAAAAAGCAAGCCTGGGATTTCTTTTTACTTTCTAAATTTTCTTATTGAATCACTGTGAGACCATTACGGAGCTGTTTATGGTCAGGATTCAGTCACAGAGTGTGCCAGCACCATCCCTCCATCAGCGCACATTTCCAGCACCAGTGTGCCCACTTCCCTGCCACACTCCAACTCACCCAGACAGCCTGCCTCTGTGGCAGGCACTTTATTCACTCACTGTCTCTCTCTCTCTCTCTCTCTCTCTCTCTCTCTCTCTCTCTCTCTCTCTCACACACATTCTCATTCCCACTCTCTCACTCCTTTTGTCTCATTTCTTCTCAAAAATAATGTCAGATACAAAATAATACCCTTTATGGTATTTTTTTAAATTCTACAATATTCTTATATACTAAATACTTCAGAATAAAATTAATTTGTGTTGCCCTGCTTTTTAATGGATTTTACTCAGGGATAGATAATATATATATATATATAATTTATATATGTATAATTTATATATATATAATTATTTTCTGAAGGCCAAGAACTTGGATTAGAGATAAGAGCTCACCTCAGCCAGTTTTCTCGTTCTCATCCTTTAAATGATGTGTAAGATTTTTCACATTTTTTTTTTTTGTTTTCTTCTGTTTCTGTTATTAGGCCTCAAATACTCAGTTTCAGAGCTAAATTACTGTATCACTGTATCACTATCTTCCCGTTCATCATTGATTTGCTCGAGTGGGCGCCAGTAACATCTCCATATGTCTTGTCTCATGCTAGTAGAGCCCAAGGTCATCTGCTTGCTCCAGAACATAAAGAGCCTCAAACCATTCTATCAGGTCATGGGAATGAGGTCTATCATTACTAAATGCTAAATTGCTACAGGAATTAAATTTCTAACAATCAGATGTATTATATGCTGTCTATGTGAGTCTTTTCATTCCTTAAGACCAGGGGGTTGTTTACTCCCCATTTTTCCAGGTTACTGGGAGCCTGTTGTCTTTATTTTTAATTTATTTACTGAATTACCATGGATTACAAAGTTATTCATGATTGAGTTTCAAGGGTAAATGTTCAAGCACTAATCCCTTCACCAGTGTTTACTTCCCTCCTCCAGTGTCCCAACATTCCCTCCTGTCTGCCTCTTTGGCAAACACTTCTGTTTTCTTTTGTCTTATAACCTTCCTCCAGAACCTTTATCCCACACTCAGCCATAGGAGCTGTAGACAACCCAGGGTCTTGATTCTCTCTCCCGTGTTAGTTTTGTGGTACACAGTTCATCAGCTCGCGTGCTTGGTTGATTCATTAGTTGATTCCAGCTGTATTGTCTAAAATGTCATGGTATTTTTTCTTTTTAATGAATGCAAGAGAGAAAACATATTTCATATTTGAGGAATATAGTTATGCCAATAAATATGAAAATACGTTGAGTGGAAATAAACATTTTTAAGTTTAAAGCCAACCACGCCATATCGCCCTGTTAGAAAAGGTAAATGAGATGAGTTGTATTAGAATATGCATAAGATGAGACTACCTATTTTAAAGGGCCCCTTGTAGCATTGGTTGCTCTTATGTTTGCCAATTGTCAATAAAATATTTCTACTGAGAGCTCGAGAGATGGCCCAGTGTCTGAGTCATGCTTGGCATGTAGGAGACCCTGGTCTAATACCCAGAATTACCTGATTCCTGAGCACCTCAGGAGCTACATACTGAGAACAAAGTCTGGAGTATCCCCACAAAGCCCCAGGTGAAACCCACAATTTTTTCCTAGTCTTCTGCTTTTTAAGGCAACAGTAAAGCAAATTTGAGATGACAACTTTTCAGAAACATCTTGCTGTTGCCTGGCTCCCTTTGAAAGCACACTTTCACTGACGGAAAAGCCACTATTTTTTGTACAACTTTTTCTATGGCCAGGCAAACTAGAGCATTCTTTTACAGCCAGAAAATGATCCTGATTGGGGGTGGGGTGGGGAGGGGAGATAGCTCTGTGAGCTAGGGTGCATGCTTCGCATGCAGGAGCCCTGGGTTCAATCCCAGGGACCACATAGTCCCTGAACACCACCAAGAGTGATTCCTGGCCCATTGGCACTGCCAGGCATGACCTTTTCCCAATTTTTTTAAATTAAAACTGAAATCCTTTGGCATGTATAAAATCCCATGTTGGCTCTTCAGCATCCCCACCAGGAAAGAGAGAGAGAGAGAAAGAGAGAGAGAGAGAGAGAGATCCTAAATCTGATTTTGCATAGTGAGATTATGTTGGTCCTGAATTAGAAATCCACTCAGACTCGGGATGACTGAAACGTTTAACCCCTAACCGTCTGTCCGCTTGATGAGCTGATTGAACTCTGTTGCAAATGTCTCATCTAAAATACTTTTTTTCTGTCTTTTCCTTTTCACTCTTGCCCTCACTTTTCATGACCCACCGGCTGGCAGTGTCTTTACGTCCAAAATGCAAAGCAGACAAATGGGCATTTCGGGAAGAACATGACCAAAAGCACCAGCATCAGCGGCGACATGTGCTCGCTGGAGAAGAACGACGGCAGCCAGTCGGACACCGCCGTGGGCACCCTGGGCACCAGCGGCAAGAAGCGCCACTCTAGCATTGGGGCCAAAATGGTAGCTATCGTGGGCCTCTCTCGGAAGAGTCGCAGCGCCGCACAGCTCAGCCAGACGGGTAGGCATTTCCACGTTCCTTCCCACCTCATGTGTGCGTTGCCATCAACCTTTGTGTCCTCTCGTCCTCGTTTTCTTGCAGGGCCGAGTGGCCGGCAACATACTCTTCAGGGCTAGGGGCCTTGGAGATTAGTTGATCTTGCTGAAAATACAGTGACTTTATTTTCAGTGATGGAGGAAGCTGCACCAAGGGCAACCCCTGTTCGCCGGGGCTGAAATGCCCTTCCTGGCTTTCCTCTTCGGAGGGGCATTCAGCACAGGGTCCCCCAGTTCCTCCCTGGCTGAGCCATAGTCAGTGGATGGATGCTGCGCTGCCTCATCATTCCTTTCCCTTTAGGATCTTCTCATTGGTACCAGCCCGGTTCATTTCCGTTCCCAGCCAAGTCGCCAGCTGAGGATACCAGCCGCTGACAGCCTCGCTTCTTTCTCAGTTCATTTCACAGCCAGGTTTCTCAATGCCACTTTTAGTTCCACGCAGCAGTATTCTCCAGCCACAGGGAAGGAGGAATTTCTGCTGACAGTGAAGATATTTCAGGGCTTTGCTGCTTAAAAATTCAGTTTCTAAATCACATCTGCAGAAATAAATGGGATGCAACACTCCTACTCGAAAAGCCACTGTTAGCAATTAAGAAATTTGTGAGTCAAAGCAATGCTCTTTTTTTTTCCCAAAAGGGTATTGATAATTAAACATTTAATCCCTGGTATCTTGGAAATAATAGCATGTCTTCTACTTAGGCAAACAAAAGCTTATAATATGTTGCTTCTTTTACAGGAAGTAAATTATAGGCAAATGAATTAAATCTCATTCCTGTTCAGATGCTAGGGTCCTCGTACACAGAAGCCAGAATCTAAATCTACCATGCAAAAACATTTCAGTATTACATTCATTCCTGGACCCGGCTAATCCTGATTTCGCAAAGTGTTGGCATGTTCCTGTCAGGGGGTTTCATACAGTAATATTATCTGAATCATGACTTGATGATGTCCCTAAACCTTGGTGGCAACTCCTTAGGTTCATCATGATTGTTATGATAGAAATATTTAATGAATTTTTGGTGGGCGAGGAAGCTCCTGAGCAGGCCCAGAAGCCACTGGCCACTCCCTTGTGATTTTGTACAAGCTTCCCAGTTCGGTGCTCAGGTCCAGCAACAAGCCCAGTGCTTTGAGGGACAACAGGGCCACAGCCAGTGGTAAGTGCCTAGGATCACCTCCTTGGGTCTGTCTCATGCTGGGCGATGCTCCAAACTTTGAACTCTCTCCCCAGCCCTTTATTTTGGTATCTTATAATATTATCTTTTACATTTTTGATACAGAATTAGAAACTTAATTTCCGGACAGAGCTATCATATGATTTTGAAATTGCTAGTATTTACACAAATTATCAGCCTCTTGAGGTGTTGCAGGTGTGGCTGCGGTGCCTGGCTGCATCAGCAGGTGGCAGACAGGAGACAGGCTTGTCTACACCCAGGGCTCTGCCCATCGACCCTGGATTCTTGATGGTCTGACATAGAAAAAAGAATGGGCCCCCTGGGATGAACCCAGAGCCATGGCAGAGCCTGGCAAGCTACCCATGGTGTATTCGATATATCAAAAACAGTAACAATAATGGACCTCATTCCCAATGAATGGAGACGTTACTGGTGCCCACTCGAGCAAATCAATGAACAACAGGAAGACCAGTGATACAAGTGAAGTGAATTCACTATATCCTAATAGGAGAGACATTTGCCTTTTTGAAATCAAAGAGTTGTTAAAAATTTGTTAAGCTGTTAAAGCTTTTATTTTGTTTGTTTATTTTTTGGGTCACACCTGGCAATGCCCTGGGGTTTCTCCTGGCTCTGCACTCAGGAATCACTCCTGGCGGTGCTTGGGTGACCATATGGGATGCCGGGGATAGAACCGGGCTGGCATGGGTGGGCCGTGTGCAAGGCAAACACCCTACCTGCTGGGCTATCACTACAGCCCCAAGCTGTTAAAGCTTTATTCAACTTTTTTCTCTTTAAAACCTTAAGGTACCAATAAAGCAAAATCTCTCCCCCAAGATAGCCTATCTATGAAATATTTTTTAAGTTAGGAGACTAAAATGGACATTAAAACTTACAAGTTAGGTAATACATGCTGTGTAAGCTAATTGGCTTCATTTATTCTGGACTTTTTATTAAAATTGAGCACTTGCTATATTGTAAGGCACATGGGAAATAGAGATGAGTCAGAAATCATTTATAACCAGAGTGACTGGTAATTAAGGAAACAGATACTCCCACGGGATTCCTCCTGGCCACCTGGCAGGAGTGAAACTTCGTGGGATTCCTCCAGGCAAGGCCCTTGGTCCACCCAACAAGCCTGGGAAGAACTCCTGGAGCAGCTGATACTCCAAGGAAGTCTCTGCTGAGCAGGTAAGCACGCAGAAGGTGCTCTATGTAGGAACGCACAGAAGTAAAGCCAGGGAGACTTGATGTGTTGCCGATTTGATAAAGGCTTAAGGCCTGATTTTTAACAGACGTCGACTCAGCATGGTCAAGATGGTATCAGCAGATTCAGACGGATCACATAGGGTTTTTGTTGCTTTGTTATACATTCTGTTATTAATATGTTGGCAGAAAGGAAGTTTCCCGGTGATGGTTGTTAGGATCATCCTAGCATGATAAGCAACTTGTGAGATCTTCAATCTGAAGTTTATTTTCTGAATATTTTTCTATCTACCATGTTTCTTAAAGAAAACATAAACTTATCAATCAAACCCTCCCTTGGAGCTTATATTCTAGTGGATTGTACTATAGAATTAAATACTGGCTCAAATTTAAAAAAATATAAAAAGTAGGTCCATTCAGACAAAAGATGAAATCCTGAATGAGGCCAGGATGCTAGTTTGAGAGATAAGCAAGGGGGAGGATAGATTCAGGGAACCTTAAAAAGTAAAACTGGAAGGTGGTCACCTGACTTAGCAAACTGGTTGGATATGTGAGGTGAAAGAGAGAGAATTCTGATGGTCTCGTTCCTGGCTTGGATCACAGCATTATTAAAGGCTATAGGAGGACTGGAGAGGTAATTCAAGGCTTAAGCGTACTTGCTTGGCATAAGGACAACCTCAGTTCAACTCCCCATAGTGCATGTGGTCACCGAGCACTGCCAGGAGTGGCACCTGTGCTCTCTGTTACCAAAACAATAACAAAAAACCTATTGAAATACCAAGGGATAAGTAGATTGGGGGAAGAGGCAGAGAAGTGAGTCTTTTAATTTGGGGAATTTTGAATTTAAGGTATTTATGGACATCCAAGTAGAAATCTCTAAGATATAATTAAACACTTCTGCAGCTAATGTCAGAATCAGAAATATAAAACTGAGAGTTAGAAAGTTTATTCAAGACACCCAGACTTGTTGTACCACCCCCATAAAATATAACCATGGGGGCCAGAGTGATAGTAGAGTGGGGAGGGTGTTTGTCTTGGCACGTGTCTGACCCAAATCAATCCCGGGCATCCCATATGGCCCCTTGAGCACCACCAGAAATGATTTCTGAGTGCTGAGCCATGAGTAAACCCTGAGTACCACCAGGTGTGACCCAAAGAGCCAGAAATAAAACCTTCTCAGTGCTTCCTGGAAATCTGTGTTCTTTTAGTGAATAAACAGTTACCCCCATTACACCCAAAGCATCTCCCTACAGCTACACCCCCTGGGTGTTTTATTTCCCCCTTTAGGAAACATTGATTTAAACCGTAGCTGCTAAACTGTGGGTGTTTACCTCATATAATGTCTCAGTGCTTTTAATTTTCCTTTTGTTTTTTGGAGTAAACTGCTGTGCTTGGGGCCTTCTCCAGGTTACTCCTAGTGGAGCTCAGAGGACCATGTGGTGCTGGGACCTGAACTGGGTCTCCTGCAGGAGAAGCTGGGGCTCCAGCCTGCAGAGCCCTCTCTAGTCCAGGGGTTCATGTATCTTTCTTTAAACTGTTTTTAAAATTGATTTATTATATATCATCAGAAAAATCTTGAATTGAATACCTATTATGTTTGTGTATGTGTATGTGTGTATGTATATATAGAGAGAGAAAGAGAGAGATCTATCTGTGTATATAAGTGTGTGTATATCTATCTATCTATATATATATATACATACATACATACATACATACATACATACATACATACATACATATGTCTGGACATGTAAAATGTCTTGGGTAGAAAGGGATCCTAAATGAAAAAAGCTTAAAAAAGTCCTGGTTTGTGTGATGCTTAAAACCATGATCATGGCTAAGATGGCCCAAGAACATTCTAGATAAAAGAGCAGGAGGTTAAGACATTATCCTATGGAAGAGGAGCAACTTTAGTCTATCTCTTATACCTGTGATAAAACGAATAGCTACAAAATTCTCAATATTAGAATGAATGAACAATGCAACTTATAATGTATGACTTGTTCATAAAATATGAACATAAATATGTCCAAGTGGCATTCACGTTTCAAAATCTATAAATTATCATATAAATATATGTCAAATACTTCCTATTTCATATTATAGTTTATATTGTTTGCTTTTTTTCATTTATAGAAAAAATAGTGGGGCTGGAGGCCTTGCATGCAGCTACCGGGGTTAGATCCCCTGCACCCATATCATCTCCTGAGCCTGCCAGGAGTGATCACTGAGTGCAGAGCTAGGAGTAAGCCCTCAGCACTCCTAGGTATGGCTCTAAAACAAACCAAAAAAAAAACCTGAACCATTGAAAGCTATTATTAAGGAATACCTATATGGGACCATAAATGCAAATCATTTTGCATTATCCTTCCCAAACATGAATATTACATCCATTATAGCATTTTTTAAATTTGGTTAATGTATTCTTAAAGCATTTAATCATTTCCCTATAACATAAACATTACTGTATTCTTATTCATCTCATTAATGAAACATTTTGATCAACTATTTGCATCATAGCTGTTATCGAGGACAAAATATAACCCTCATTGTCTCATGGCTTTATGCTGAAAGATCTTAAAATCTACAAGAAAAGAGTTGTAGGTTGGGGAAAATATGTAATTAAGTTGGACATGATGAGGACAAGCAATAGGTGAAAGGATGTTCAGTACAGAAGTCTAACGGATACAGAAGACTGCTATTAGAGTTTTAGAGTTCAGAGCCTACTTCCTAAATAATGTAATCTGTCATATGATGGTGATCACTAATGAAAGCACTTAGAACATTGTCTGTTATTAATGAATGGCTCCTTGTTGATATTATTACTAACAGATTGAACTATTTTGTTAACATCACTTCACTAGTAGAACTATAGCTGTGGAATTGTCACTTTCAATTCTGATGCCAAGACCATAGTTGATCTGAACCTTGGGTTGTAGAGATGTATGTACTATTGTCTTTAGGGCCATAGTCAGCTATGATTAAGATATACTTCTGGCTCTGTGCTCAGGGATCACTCCTGGCTGTATTTAGGGAATCCTGTAGGTACTGGGGATCAAATCCAGTGAGTCATGTGCAAGGCAAACATCTTACCTGCTGTACTATCCCTCTGGCCCCATGTTGTGGATATTTAAACTGTGAAGATGACAGGACAAAGCACAGACACTTCAGTCATGATCAACATTAAACCCAAAGATACAGGAAACAGCTCATATGTGAGCTGAACAGAGGGTATTTGACACATATTGGGATGTGAGGCTAACAATAGAGGTTGCAACAAAATAGCAAATAACATCAGACTAACAAGTTATAATTTTAATGTTGCAATAGAGAACTATTGCAGGATTTGGTAGGGCATGAAAATCTGAGCTGGAAAAGATCTGTTAAGAATAAAGGGGGCCGGAGCAATAGCCCAGTGGGTAGGGCATTTGCCTTGCACGCAGCCGGCCTGTGCCAGCCCGGTTCGATCCCCGGCATCCTGTATGGTCCCCTGAGCACTGCCAGGAATAATTCCTGGAGTGCAGAGCCAGAAATAACCCCTGAGTGTTGCCGGTTGTGACCCAAAAAAGCAAAAAAAAAAAAAAAAAAAGAATAAAGACTTAGGGGCTAAAGAGATGCACAGTGGGTAGGGCATTTGCCTTGCACTCGGCCTACCGGGTTTGATCCTTGGCATCCATATGGTCCTCCGAGCACCACCGGAGTAATTCCTGAGCTCAGAGCCAGGAGTAACCCCTGAGTATTTGCTGGGTGTGACCTCCCAAAAAAGAGAAAGACTTAGCCTGCCATAGAGACAGGCTGGGGGCTTGGGGTGGGGTTGGCGGGAAGGTCAAGGGGCACATTGGTGGTGGCAAACAGGCACTGGTGGAGGGATGGGTGTTGGAAGATTGTGTAACTGAAACCCAATCATGAACAGCCTTCTAATTGTATGGCACTATGACTCAATAAAATAATTTTTTAAAGGAAGAAGAAAGACAGAAACCAAGAATAAGAGATGATTTGCTTGGCTTAGAGCAGAGCTTCTTCAGCATCTTCATTCACGACCCAGTTTTTACCTAAGAAATACTGTGTCTCTATCATTAGTTCTTTCATATCATTAGAGAAAGAAAGGTATTTTCTTCAAAACAAGAAACTCTCAAGGAATTGCATATTTGGCTTAGGGGGTAGGGTGGTTTTGATTGGGGGAGCACTTCTGCCTGTGCTCAGGGGTTGCTCCTGGATCATTTGCAGGGATGGGGACTGAATTGGGGTTGACTGCATGCACGGCAAGCAATTTACACTCTCTATATCTCTTTGGTCCTCAAAGAATTGCATTTGATTTTTGGCCACACATAGTGGTCAGGGACTACCCCCAGCTGAATACTCAAAGGTTGTCCTTGAGCTATTGGGCGAATGACCCCTCCTGCATGAAAGCATGCACCCCACCCTCTTGCATTCTCTTCAGCCCCTCAGGAAATTATACTGAATTCAATATGGCTTTTACTTGGTTTCATTAGGCATAATTTTAATATGAAAACAGGGGGAAAAGCATTGCATACACTAGTAATAAAAGTCTACTGTGCATAACTAAACCATAAAGAGTTTAATTGTGATAGAAGATGTATCACTATCACTATCCTCCCATTGATCATCTATTTGCTCGAGCGGGCACCAGTAATATCTCCATATGTCCTGTCTCATGCTAGTAGAGCCCAAGGGCATCTGTTCACTCCAGGAACATAAAGAGCCTCAAACCATTATATTAGGTCATGGGAATGAACTAATATAATTATTACTGGTATTTGGCATATCAAATACAACACGGGCAGCTTGCCAGGCTTGCATTGCAGGTGGAATACCCTTGTAGTCACCTCTAAATATAGTATTTATAGATGAAACATGCGGCCGCAGGATGTGCAGAGACTGGCTGCAATAGGCTGTCGCTGGGTGGAGTTCTGACGAGAGGGAAGTCTGGATGTGGAAAATGGCTGCCCGATGGAGTGGGGAGGTCATCTGGCTTGTTGTGCAGCTCTGCTGGGGTGGCAGGCCAGGGCTAGAACCCGCCATCCCCTCCTGGGCGCCTCGTGAGCGGCTGGGCACAGGGAGAGCAAAGTAGCAGCTCTGACCCATGTCTGTAAGTCTCTGGATCAGCATACCTGGGCGGATTGAAAAAACTGCTGCAGGGAGGGTGTCGATGATCCGGGCTGTGATAGGCTGTCTCTGGGTGGAGTTCTGAAGAAAGGGAAGTCTGGATGTGGAAAATGGCAGCCTGATGGAATTGGGGGTCATCTGGCTTGTTGTGCGGCTCTGCTGGGGTGGCAGGCCTGGGTTAGAATCCGCCATCTTTCCCGGGCGCCTCGTGAGCGGCTGGGCACAGGGAGAGCAAGTAGCAGCTCTGTCCCATGTCTGTAAGTCTCTGGATCAGCATACCTGGCTGCAAATTGCTGACAGTGGTCACTGTCTTCAGGGTGACAGAAGATCTATATACTAAGGAAAGAAAGGTCTTTCAATTTCATTAAAAATTAGTGAGATTTGATGTTTTGGACCATCAAAGTATAGATAGAAATAAAGATTTTAAGGTAAAGGACATTTTTAATGAAATCCCCATAGTCTCTAAAAAGGGTGCCTGCCAGATGTGTGTTATTCAATCGAGTCTTGTTGCCGTTACCTACTAGGAAGTATTCCAAAGAGACTGTTGATGGTATTTGCTGAAAATTCAATAAAGCTCTTGGTCACTGGTGTAAAATTCTATTAAGAATAACGATAGCTCAATCTTCCAAAATATGGGGAAGCTGGGCATGTTGTCCTCTTGGTTTGAAAACTGCTTGGTAAAACAGACTCAGTAGAAAGCAAAACACAAAAGCAGCATCCATCTTGCCTCTAGAGCTGCTCTAAGTAGACAAATCCGATTAACTTTTTATTGTAAGATGAAGATTCTTTTGTTTCAAACTGCCACTTTTATTCACTTCCTTCTAAATCTTATCTATCATTACTACGAAAATTCCTCTCTGAAATATGAACTGCACGTTGTGATTTATACTGACCGAACTCTTTACTTGTTATTTATGTTTTTTGAGAAAGATGTAACAAAAAATACATAAAGTAATGATTAGTCATAATCGCAAAAACTTGCCTGGACAGAAAAGTAGCCAGTGACCAGAGAGTGTGTCACTCACTATAGTCTGGCTCGTGTGTATACATCCTTACTATTTTGTTGGATACTTGGTGCATAGAGTTTCATCAGATCCTCTTATATTATTGTATGGTAGAAAATGTTGCATGGTTTGTGTGTGTGTGCCTGTATGTGTGTGTGTGTGTGTGTGTGTGTGAATCTTTTAAGACCATAGAAAGTTAAATGCCCTTTTGAAGGGGACTAGAATTTAACTATGTAGGATCTGAGTCTAAATGTTATGGGGGAGAAATAAAAGATCCTGTTTAACTTAGAAATAGGCTTAAACAGCCGGATGGGACTCACCCACCACATTAGCTGCCATTTTTGCTGTCCGGATGCTGACCATGAGGCCCCTAAGTCGCGCGGCCACTTGCAGCCACGCGGTTCATCAAACTAGTGGAAACAATTATGTCTTTAATGTACTGCATTCTACAATGTGTAGGAAAGGTAGGCAGGGAGGGAGATAAAAGATATACAAAACCCGCCAAGTAGTTGGGGTGCGGGAGGGGGGACGGAGGTGGGGACATTGGTGATGGGAGATAGGTTCGGATGGAGGGGATGGGTGGTGGAACACTGTAGAACCAAAACTCGAGCATGAGCATATTGCAATTGTATGTCTAAAAGTGGTGTAATAATTTTTTTTAATTTAAAAAAAAAACAAAAAAAAGAAATGGGCTTAAAGTTGAAAGAATGGGAAGTAGTCTAGTACAGTTTCCACATTATCCAAAAGCAGGCTCTTTGCATTTAGTGTGACTTAGTGGTCATTTTTTGGATCTGGGAGCATTCAAAGGATTTTCCATCTAAGCAAATGGTAATAGCATTACCAAATAGGAACTTTTTCTATAGCAAGGGAAACGTGGATGCTTTTCTTAGTTGCTCATGTTCATCAGCAACCTAAGAATGTTGTTTCTGTAGCTTTGGGTCCAAAAATGGTTTCAGGGGAAAGAATTGCTGTATTTTCTGTAACTGGAGCTGCACTTACACCCTTCTTTGCCCGTTTATCTCCCTCTCTTTCTCCTTCCTGTCTGGTAACCACTAATTCATCTTATAGTCCAAAAGCTTACTTTGGTTTTACTGAGCCATCAGGTGGTTTGTTTTCTCTGTATACCACATATGAATGAATGAAACGTGCTGTTTGTTCTTCTCTGGTTTATGTCACTGAGTTTGACGTCTTCTAGGTTCCACCATGTTGTTGCCAATGATTGTTTCCTTTCTCTATAGCTGAATCATATTCTATGGTCTGTATGTACCAGATCTTTATCCATTAGACTGAAGAGGGCGGACTTGGCTTGTTTCCACTTCTTCACTATCACAAATAATGCCGCAGTAACCATGGGAGTGCACACAAAATTCAAATTGGTGGTTTTGCATTTTTTCTGGACTTCTTGAGCAAATCTATGAGTAACAGGATGTCATGTGATCAAGAAATGCCCAAACTGGGAATACCGATTTGTTGCTTCCGAATGTTTTCCCAATGGCTGCCCCAATATGCATTCCCATCCGCAGTACACAAGGGCCCTTTCTCTCCACATCCTCTCCAGCACGTGCTTTCTTATCTTTTGGATTAAAAACCACCCAAAAATGGTTTTGCTATTAGTGTTTTGGTTTTGGGATTTGGGGCCACACCGGCAGTGCCCAGGGCTTACGTCTGGCTGTGTGTGCAGGGCTCTCTCCTGGTGGTGCTCAGGGGAGCATATGGGATGCCAGGAATTGAATCAGGAGTGGACGCCTGCAAGGCCAGGTCCTTGTGCCTGTGCTTTCTCTCTAGCCCATGCTTCTGAGTTTTATTCTGGTCTCAGAGGAATTCCTTGAAGCTCTGTGGTTGTGAGACTGGGAGAGGGTTGAGAGCTGTTAGAGAAGTATGGAGGTAGGAATCACTCTCTGGAGGACTCTTACAGTGATGTAAGGCTAAATATACAGAAAAAATAGGAAGTTGTGAAGACCAGAAATGGTCACAGATTTCCCTGGGCAGGATGTGAGCATTTCTGCTTGCTCTTCCTTCAGACCAGCCCCCATTTCCCAAGGCAAAGGTAGGACAGTAGCAACTACTGGCCTCCAGTTCTGTCCCTCCCCAGCCAGTGGCATTAGAAATATCTTGTTTCTTTACCCCTTTTGTTCTCCTCCTGCTGCTCTCTGTGAAGAGAACACAGCTGGGCTTGCTATCAGCCAGATTGTCTTCCTCGCCTTGTGAAATTGCCCCACTGGATGATTGTCAAAGGGCATTTTGACCAGTTCCACTTTTTAACATTTTTCACTAAGGCGCTACATCTTACAATATTTTAATATTTAAAATTGCTTTTTTTTCAAAACACAGACAAAGATTGCTTGTTTAATCTGATTTTGTTTTCTTTTTGGGTCACACCCAGCGATGCTCAGAGGTTATTCCTGGCTCTGCACTCAGGAATTACTCCTGGTGGTGCTGGGGGGATCATATGGAATGGCAGTGCTCCAACCTGGGTTGGCTGTGTGCAAGGCAAATGCCCTCCCTGCTGTACTATTGCTCCAGCCCCTACCTGACTTGATTTGCAAAGTTTTTCTCTCAAAGTTCAGGACGACAAAACCCTTCATACAGTATTTTACCTGTGTTTTCAAACTAAATGAGCAATGAAAAAAGATGGCAAAGATGAGATCCATTTTTCTAATGGCCTAAAAAAAGCTGCCATTTCCTCTCTTACCGGACCAAGCTCAGAGCTTGTGCCCTTCCTTGAAGAAAGATCCTTTATCTTCCAGATAGCTCAGATAGCACAGAGCTCCCCAGATCTTGAATCTCAGTCTAGAATTTAATTCCACTTACAGTCAAATCTTTTTGTTCTGCGGTGGTTCATGGTTCTTTGCTTAAATGGATATAATCTTTCATTGATTCAGATGGGAATTAGCCTTACTGTTCTGAGTTGCGAGTTCTCAGATTTCATTTGTTTGTCTCACAGCTTGGCCAACTGGATTATTCCTTTTTAACCATCCAGTTACTTTCTGTTTCCTGATGATGATGATGATGATATTTGTCACATTTATCATAATATGTAGAAACTTAAACTGAAAACAAAATGATAATATCACATAAAGATACTTTTTCTGGTTTCTTTGATATATTCTTTGTGTGTGTCAGTAAAATCTCATACTGATTTTGCTTCATTTTGAATGAAGAACTATGTACACTCATGTTATATTAAGACGCTTCATCTTCCTGCTTTTCATGGTTGCTCATTCTTTATCTGGTATTATTTGCTTTTGGTTCTTAAATAGTCCCCACTGAATTTCATTCTATTTACACTGAAATACTTTCATAAATTATGATCAGTTCAAATTCCTTTGCATTTAAATATTGCCCCAAATTCTAATTCATTTTCACTTGTACAAGTATTTTGATTTCTTAGGCATTACAAATTTTAAATGCTATTCACTTTCTTCTAATAAAGGTATCTATAGGCATTATAAAGCATATTTAAATACATAAATTATTCTTGAAAGTCACACAAAATATTAACCAATCTAAAAGAATTACTTAATTCTTCTGTTGTTAACATCTTCAAGCTTTAAGGTTTTTTTTAAGAAAAATATGTTAGATAGCATATCAATAGCACAGAAGACTTTGAAATTTCAGAAAGATTTAGAAAGATTCAGAATTCTCAGAAGTCTCAAGAATTAGATTTAGGATGATTTCATGGAGGGTTTGTGCTTCAAGATGGAGCCTGAAGTTAGGATTTTAGAAAAACTTATGTAGGGTTGCAAGTCATCCATAGAGAGCTCGAGTAGCTGGGGGTGGGTAGAAATGGTGTGCACTGGAAAAAGATCAGTGATCTGATTTGACTGAAGATCAGTCTTCAGACTTATTTTTTCTAATCACTTGGAATTCTTTCAATACTTGGAGGAGTTTGTTGCCACAGCTGACAGGGTAATCAGAAGCTGGAAGAAGCACACTCAATGCCCAAGGGACCAAGTAGTGTTCAAGGTGCCTGCAACCTGAAGAAGAGAAGTGAGGCTTAAAGCTGGGGGTGAGTGAGGATGGATCCTGGGCTACTTTAAAAGCCTGTTGAGCAAACTCGATTTTGTTCCTACACTGTTGGCAGACATGCAAATGGGAGAAAGACAAGAGGCAGAGCGAAGGTGCTGGAAATCTTGGTAGTGTTGTTTTATTTTTTTTTGTTTTTCAAGAAAGGAGTGGCCTGCATGATTCAGAAAGAAATTCTGACATTATTGCCAAATTGGAAATTCAGACTTCATTTTATTAAGGAGAATGGGTGGATACTTTTCTTCCTTGCTAAGGAAAACCAAGATAAATATATCCCTAAGTCATTTTCCTGAATTCATTGTCAAACCATAGGACTGGTATGACCTGAGTAGTGCCCTTTAGTTTCTGCTGATACGACATAGGGAATCTGGCCCTAATACTGAGAATATGGGTTGACATGTGGTTAATATGTGCTAATATTAATAACATTGGTTAATATGTGAAGTCAAAGTGGAAGTCTCTTACTAATAAAGTTCCAGAATCTTCATAATATTTTACTTCCTTGGTGCATTTTCTAACTTTCATCATTTATCTTCAGCACATAACTTACTGTGTGTCTGGATATTTTGTAACTTGTATTTATCTTGTGATAATCCTTTTCTTTCTGTAACATTTTCTAATTGGCTATTTTTGATAATAAAATTATTTAGTCTAAAGCTTTACTAGGTCATTATACTGAACCCTGATTAATGCAAGTGATTTTTCTCACTAATTCCACTTTAGCTTTTCTAAATCAGTCTTCACATCTTCGTAAAGTAATTTCTCTCTTATTTCAAGTGTGTTTTCATGGTGCATCTGCTCCAGTCTCTCATGGATTAATTGGAACAATGACTTGAGATGTGTTCAGAAATAATACTGCACTTATTCCTTGCTGTACTAGAAGATGGATCAATATGAATCTTTATTTTGCTTTTTTTTAAATAAAAAAAAGTATTTTTCCTTCCTGACCTCAGATTTGAATTATAAGTCATCTTCTCAAATAAGACAGCAAGATTAACTTTTTATTTGTACAGTATCCTCTGTTGTTCTTTGAAGTATAAACTTTAATCTATGACTCTTTTTAAGGTCATTGTGGTCTTTAATGTACTTATTTGACATTGGGCATTTTGCCAATCTAAGATCTATTTCCAGCTGTCGCTATTTTTTAAAGCATTTTAAAAAGTACATTTTAAAAATGAATTAGCACGGTGGCAGGACCTAAGCCACATTCATCAGAAGCAGTATTTATTAAGGGTTTCTATTCCTGTTGCAGTCTGACTTTACTCATTTAAGTTGTATTATCAGCTAAAAATCATCAATGTCAGGTGCCATAAAATTCAAATTTTTTTTTACCTCTTTAAGTAGCATTTCCCAGACTGTTTGCCACAAAACAGTAAGTCTTTGGAGGTCAACAAATGTTTAACAATAAAATTGGATTTCATGATCAAATGTAGAAAATGAGAATTAAACAGTTTTATGTGTGCTTTTTTCTTTCAGGACTCCGTAAAATCATTTGCTACATGTATGCACTTTATGACTTTTCAAAAAAAAAGCCAGGACATAAGGTTCATTCTTACTTTCTCTAACCAAGTTACCCTTGTCTATATAACTTATCTGGGAAGTGATGTTCCTTAAAAGCCTTTAGAAAGTACCTAGAGATTCTCACATTAAATTGCAGTATGTGTTTTTAAAACAGAGTTAGAAGAAGCAGAAAAAATCCTCATTTGTCTTATTATCTGGTTACGTATCTGGTCAGTATCCCGTTGCATATGGATTAATTAGGGAATAAAATGCTTCTTGAGTATTTTGTCTATCTACATTTGTAATTTTTAACTGATACTGAAGATATGTTTAGAAACAGCCCTGTGGTAATAAGTGAGTTAAGAGATACCAGAGGGGGGGGAAAGAAATCCAAGAAAAATTAATAATAACTGAGAGAGAGGAATGGGATTATGTGGGAGAAAGGTATGATACTCTAACTACTGATGACTTAATTTACTTGACTTTAAAATGACTTTAATGGGACTTGTGGATTCGGAATAAACTGTGTTTATAAAATATAGTATGATTGATCACTAATAACTACAACTTGTAACCCTTGTTGAAAGTTGTTGGGGGTTTCTTCTGTCTGATGGAGTGCAACTATACAAAAAAAAGAAGTGTTTCATATAATAACATTCCGCAGAATTAAATTTTCAAAAGGATATCTTTCCCTTTGGAAAACTGATATTTTTCTTCTATCTAGTTATTTAATTCTGTGGTCTTTATGATTGACTGCTAAGAAGTTCAAAATTCAGTTGCAATAAAGTTGGCTTCTACTAGTTTACATTTTATTTTTTACTCTTTTTCACTTCATTTTACTTTTTAAAAATTTTAACTCTCTTAAGTAAACTCATATTTTGAAAAACAATAACAAAAATAGAAATACAATATGGAGGCATTTTTAAAGACTTCAGGTTTATAAGTTGACATTCAAATAATATCATTTTAAATATTAAAATGTCATTTATATAGAATGCAGAAGTTTCAAAATACTATAAAAAATGTCCACTTTACTTTTTATATAGGGAACATTTTTAGTTAGGAACATAAAATTAGAACTATTAGGAAATATTTTAAGCCATTAAAAACAAAATTCTGGAATGCTCATCAGAATTTTGTTGACGTTAATAGCATGACTTTTATCATAAGTTTAATGAAAAATGATAAAACCAAGTTTGTGGTCCTTATCTGATAGACTCCTTAATTATATGTACCTTTACCATTTGAGTTATTTTAAAGACTACCTACTGCTTACTTACTTAGCTTTCTCACTGCTTATTAGCTTTACTACTTACTTAGCAAGTAGTTTAAGTTTTGCAGTTATATACAAGGTATATTAAAATGTGGGCTAAACTTTTAAACTGTGAAGTAACATTTCCCGAAAATTGTAACAATTTCTCAGTATGTAATTTGAGATCAAGAAAACTATTGATACTTTTATAGTGTTTTGGGTGGTTTTTGAGATATTGTTGTTTTTCTTTTTCTTTTTTTCTGTGATGAGCCTATTATATACAGATTATGAAAGCATGGAAAGAAAAGTAACATGCTGTATGTTATAACTTGTCCTTGACAATGTAGAAGATATATAGGACATTAAGCTGCCGCCTGTGCACCAGATACAAAGTAGAAATTCATGGCATGAATTCTAGGCCAAGCCTGGTATTTTTGAGGCTCTGTGCTTTCTCACAGCCATCAAATTGAAGCATCTTCTATTCCAGAACAGGGTGAGGTTGTGTGCTTATGAGGTTGTGTGTTTCTCGAACATTCTTTACCTTTCTTGTAGATGACTGTTGTTCTTAAAGTGTCTACATTCAACTTCATGTGAAATTATTTTTGTAACTTGCATTACTACTTATCCTGATGGACTAAGAACGACTAGGGGAAAATATAATTTAGTATAACTCATTTATTATGTTATCTCATGATACCCATTTTATTTAATAGCACAAAAATGATTTCTTGCTTGTTTAGTCAGAGACATCTTTGTCAATGAACCAAGATAAAATATCTCACTGATTATAGTCCTAACTCTCCATAACTTTTAGTGGGATTGGACAGATAGTACAGCTGGTCAGCATTTGCCTTGTACACTGCTGACCCAGGTTTGATCCCTGGCATCCCATATGGTACCATGAGCACCACTAGGAATGATTCCTAAATACAAAACCAGGAGTAATCCCTGAGCATAGCCAGGCATGGCAAAAAATATAATTATTTTTTTCTTTTAGTATTTAAGTTTGAAACTGTCCTCAAGGAAATCAGTAAAGTTTTTATTGATTAGCAACAGTTGCTATTGAAAAGCTATTTGTTTTATTTTATTCTGGCTAATCTTAAAGAGGCAGTCAAAAATAAATTTAATGTGCTTTCTAGATATCCTTATTAAATTAGAAATTGATATGCAGACATAATAAAGATGCGATCCTTCGTGACTTAGCTACTGTGTTAAGTAAATTTGTTATTATAATATATAGACATACATATGGTGAGAAGCCAAATTCCAGCAAATCCTTATAACAGAAAAAATAGGAAATTCATGCTCTCATAGGATATTAAATTTTTCTTACTTCTTTCATGTTGGGTATGCCAATAATATTAACTGGCATCTGTTCTAACCAGTAGCTTGTAAAATATTTTCCATGTTAATTATGACTTCGGGGATACATCATTGCCTTGGTTATATCCTCCTATGCATGTGAATTAGTAAAATGGGTTTAAATTTCTATGTCGTTACATTTCACACCAGGAGTCCAATTTCTGCTCAGTAACCCCTGGGAATAAAACATAAAACCTTACTTAAGTCTATAATTAATTATAGTGCATAGTCAATAAAAATGATTCATTAAGCTTTCATGTTTTCCCTTCTAATGAGGATGACGAGCTATTGAACAATCTAAACACTAGACAGGTGTTATTTCCAAAGGGTCGAAGGCCATCCATCTCTTTGAAGTGTGCTTCATTCAATGTTATCAGTAAGCCCTAAATCCAGACTTAATGCAAATAATAAATTTTACATTTAAAAAATTTTGGCTATGATGATAAAAATAAGAGTTTTGTTACTAAAATTCCAAATGATGTAGTCAATATAAAGATTCAACATTTGGGTGTTTTTGTTTTGCTTTGGTTGGAGCAGGCACACGTGCCAATATTCAGGGCACATCCAGAAGTTACTCCTGGATGTGCTCAGAGATCACTCAGAGCAGTGTTCTGGGGACCGTATGGGGTGCCGGGGATCAAACCCATACTGGCCACATATATGGCAAGTGCCCTATCTGCTATATGATCTCTCCAGCTTCTGACTATGTACTTTTTCCCCCCCACCCCTCATCTAACTATCATCACTCTCTGAGTTCTGATCTCTAGCCTTAATTGCTATCACTTGTAACACTTGTCATCCTGTTGTTCATCGATTTGCTCGAACGAGCACCAGTAACACCTCCATATCTCCTGTCACATGCTAGTGTAGCCCAAGGGGATCTGCTCGCTCCAGGAACATAAAGAGCCTCAAACCATTCCATCAGGTCATGGGAATGAGGTCTATAATTGTTACTGGTATTTAGCATATCAAATACAACACAGGTAGCTTGCCAGGTTCTGCCGTGCGGGTGGGATACTCTTATAGCTGCTTCTCATCTTGTGCATTTATTGATGAACCACACAGCCAGGCTGTGATCAGCTCTTCTGCTGGGTGGAGCTTGAAGGAGAGGGGAGTCCGAATGTGGAAAATGGCGGCCCTCATGGTGTGGGGGTTCCTCTGGCTTCTTGCGAGGCTCTGCTGGGATGGCGGGTCAGCGCTAGAACCTGCCTTCCCTCCCGGGCACCTCATGATCAACTGGGCACAGGGAGAGCTGGCACAGTTGAGAGACTGACATACACGGGGCAGAGCTGCTACCTAAATTGCTAAGGTGGACAATAGTGTGTGCAGATAAAGTTGAGAGAAATGAGTAATTCTCTTGACCTATCAAACTGATGGCCCAGTTACTTAGTTCTCATGTTCCATCAGCTCTCTGTGGCTCTTCCTGGTGGTGTCAGGTCTGTGACCTGTGTAACCCCCTTTCTCCAGCTGCACCCTTTCATTCTTACTGCTCTCACCTGCTCCTAGATTTTGCACTGAGTTTAAGTGCAAAATTTTCTTCAGTATGATTATCTGGTTTCCTGGTGTATAATAGAGAATAATTTATTTCTTGAGAGACTCACAGACATGGGGCAGAACTGCTACTGGCTCTCCCTGTGCCCAGCCGCTCATGAGGCACCCGGGAGGGATGGCAGGTTCTAGCCCTGGCTCGCCACCCCAGCAGAGCCTCACAACAAGCCAGACGACCCCCACTCCATGAGGGCCTCCATTTTCCACATCTGGACTTCCCCCTCGTCAGAACTCCACACAGCAGACCAGCCTATCACAGCCCGGTTTGTGCAGCCCTATGTGGCCACGCCGTTCATCAATAAATGCTGGATTTTGAGATGACTACAAGAGTATGCTACCCGCACGGCAGAGCCTGGCAAGCTACCCGTGTCGTATTTGATATGCCAAATACCAGTAACAATTATAGACCTCATTCCCATGACCTGATGGAATGGTTTGAGGCTCTTTATGTTCCTGGAGCAAGCAGGTGCCCTTGGTCTCTACTAGCATGAGACAGGTCATATGGAGATGTTACTGGTGCCCGCCGAGCAAATCGATGATGAATGGGAAGGCAGTGATACAGTGATACAGTGAATTTATTCCTCCCCTCTGGTCCTCTACATATTCTGAGACCAAGTTAGAATTTATAAACAACAACAACCCTGTAGCCTGAAAAAGCCATACCCCAAGTCTGATCCCAGCAATCTGCTAATTTAAAAAAAAAGAAAACGCAAAAATGAATGTAATTCAAGGGGGAAATGTATCTAGAAGGAAAACAGAGAAAATAACTTGTTTCCATCAGAAATCAGGAAAACTAAGAAAGGGTAGAAAGAAATAGTATGATGACTAAGAAATGTAACAATGCCATTTTGCTCATCTGAAATCTCAAGGTAGGTGGTTTAATAACACTTCCTCTTAGCAGAAGTCAAATGGTCGCCTTTGGGTTAAAGGTAAACTATGCTTATCTGTGCTCCTGCCTCTTCCTTCATTACTTCAGGAGCAAAATTATGAGCACTTGTGTTCCTATAACCCCTCCCCCAATTTAATATAGGCACTTTGTCTTTTTTGGTTTGTGGTTTGGGATTTGTGTTTCTTCACTGTGAAAATTCCTATTTGATGTATATAATAAGGACAAAATAATGATAATAACCTATGTGTTTAAGAACAAATCTCAAGGAACATGGTGAGGTGACAGGAAATGTTATAGTTTCACCTACGGACTGCTTTTCTGAGACTGTTTTAACCCTGCTCTGACATTTTCCTCACAGCAGGAGATTATTTTCCTGTCACATCACCATGTTCCTTGAGAACACTCTTTGTTCAGATCCAGCATAGAAACGTCACTCTGTTTTTATTTTGATGTGTAGCTACTAGAACATTAATCAGTAGCTTTCAACATTAAAAGGCAGACATTGTGTATCTCTTTCTCCCCCTCCCATTGTTACTCTTGCTATTGTTTAATAACCAAGGATTCTACTCTCTTTATTGCGGTGCTGGAAACTTTGGTTTTGGTGCTTGCTCTGGATGGCCTCCTATGTGGCTACAGCCACACCCTTGGTTGTGGCAAGAGAATCACCCACAGCAAGTGGAGGGTGGTGGCGATGGAACTGGAAGAGGACTGTTTGGAGTACAGGGCCCTGCCGCTCAGCACCAACTGCCACATTCATTGTTGTTTATTCAAGGCGTTATTTGGAGACTAAAATCTGTTTTGCTTATCAGAGTTGTTAGTCTCCGTTTTCACTGAATGATTTTAAATGCTTTTGTCAGTCAAAGGCAATCATCTTTCTGGGATTCTTGCTTGAATTTGGAGACCCTGCAGAGAAATAGCCAGACTCCTGAAGACCAACACTGGTCACATGTATGGCACAGGATGAAAAGTGAATCTTTAAACAGGGATATCTCCTGAACCAAAGGTACTACTTTGTCAGAAATGCTTGTTATTAGAGGTTAAAATTTTACCAGAGGGCTTCTTTTTTTTTAGCTTTTGCTCAGGGTAGGGGTGACAGTGGGGAATGGGGTTTAGGGGCCACCACATCCATATTTACTCCAAGGATGTTACAGGCTCTTTTCCCAGATGTGATCCTGGCAGGGTTTGAGAGACCAGGTGTGATTCTGAGGATTGAACCAGAGTTGACAGGAAGCAAGACCAGCACCTTAAGCCCTGGACGATCTCTCCAAGCCCTAGTTGAGTTCTTACTTCTTTCCAGGTTTTCTTTTAATAAGCATATCATGCTTTAAAAAAGCATACATTTAAAGCAATATTTATTTAGGCTTGTAATAGTGTTATTAATGGGTATACCACACTCATCCCTAATGTCCCCATCTTCCTCCTCCTCTAGCGCCCCGCCACCCCCAACTCCACTGAGTGTGTTAGTTCCCCTGTTACGTTGCTTTTGGATATATGGTCGCTGCCTCACTGGGTGTCATTAAGACCCACATATGAAAGAGACCGTTATGTATCTGTACCCTTTTGACTAACTTCCCTCAACAGGATAGCGACGCTGTGAGTTGCAGGATTTGTTCTTCCTCAGAGCTGCACAGTATCTTTTCACTGAGTCTATAAACCACCTTCCTGATCCACTGCTCCGTACTTGGGCATTTGGAATGTTTTCAGATCTTGGCTGTTGTACTAAGTGTGACAATGAACATAGGTGAGCATATAGCCTTTCAGATTAATGTTTAGTATTTGGAGGATTAAAAAAAAACCAAGACACAGATGGAGAGATCAGCTGCTCGCCTGCCTTCACTTTACTGCCTTCTGTAAACTGAAATGGACTTTTTGTCTTTCAGGACATAAACTGTGAGTTGACTTTGTCATTATTCAAGAATAGTAAAAGCCATTTTTCCTTAAGCTACCCTGTAGGGCAGCTTTCTTACAAGTATCAAAGAAAACAAAAGAAGCTGGAAGGGCTCTGAAAGAGCCTCTTCTCTGTCCTGAGGCCTTGGAACTTTGGGCCACAGAGAGAGGGTCTCTGTTGCCCAGGGCCTGCTCAGGATCAGTCCTGTCAAATTTATCGGGTTCCATCTTCCTGCCCCCTCACCTGAGTGCTTCCTTTGCCTTCATGCACTCTGCTATTGCACTGAGTCTGGCATTTCTTGGAAGGTTGAAAGAATGATCAGAAAGCACCAGAAAGACACCCCTACCGCAGACTCTGGGAATTCCTGGCCAAATGCCAATGCAGAATGTGTTCCAACATATATTCTAGTATGTACTCCATAGGTATGTTACAGAGTTTCCTCTTTACGTCCTAAGTATATCCCAAATACATGTTGATTCATGCACATGTATATTATGTACTTCATTAATCCAAAATACTGAACAAGACAGGATTTTCATTCCTAATTATATTTTCTAAATTATGAGAGAATCCCATTTTTTCTGAAATTATATATTCAATTACAGTTTAAAGAACATAATAAGCAAAGCATCTAGAGTTCTCTCCCAGACTAGTAAAAAGAGCATAATTCTATGCAGCATCCAACCTCTTTCTCATCATTCTCTTTCCACAGTCAAGAGAACTTTTATTTTATTTTATTTTATTTTTGGCCTATAACTGATGTTGCTGGGGGTTTTCCTGGCACGGTGCTCAGAGATTTTACCTGACTGTACTTAGGGCAACCTGTGAGAGAATCCCATTTTTGTCTGCATATCCATAGACAAGGAAAAGACTCATTAAGTGTGTTGCTTCCAAGATTAAAGAAGACCAGAACTAGAAAAAGGCCCAACTATCCCCAACTATACATAGCATCTCCTTGGGACCCTGGTTTCTGCTCATGATCTTCCATGATGGAATTCATCACTGAAAGATATTTTAGAAGAATTTGCTACTCAAAGGGTACTTCCTCCATCTGTCTAAAGGCTTTGGATTTGATTGTTATCTGGTTCTCCTTGTCTTCCTTCCATTGGTCTCATTTTGTCCTTTGGACTTACATAACTCTTCTACGCTAGTTGCTTCTTGTATGATTTAAAAGAAGTTATGATGTCCTGCTGGAGTTTCTGTTTTAGTGTTTATCTTTCTGCCTTGAATGTTCAGGGCATCTCCCCTCAGTGTGATACTATTGGCCTGTCTTCTCCCATTTAGCACTGAAGAGAGCGAGGCTCTGAGTGCTCAAGACTAAAATGTAAATAGATCTGACCTCCCCTTCCTAGAGATCTGAGCCAGGAACCTATTAGGGCAGCCTCAGACCACTTTTTGTATATTTACTTTCCAGCCTTGCAAGAGATGTTAAGCCTGTGAACAAGAGGTAAGATTTAGTTATTGCTGTCAGGTTCTGAGTTGTCAGTAGTAGCTATACAACTTCTTGAAATGTCTCATTTCTCAGATGCTTGAGGAAAACTCTGTTTAACCTCTTTCTTTCCTCCGTGTGAGTTGGTTGAGAGAGGGGTAATGAAAAGAACCCCGTCATTGCTTAGGGTCTTAGGAAGGACCCGAGAGACTGTCTGTTGCCTTAAATGTATTTTCTCTTTAGGAGTCTCTCTTTTAGCAGGAGTAAATTTTAATTATTTACTACTGAAAGTGCTAACTTAATTTGTAAATTAAGACATAGAGAGTATATGTTGAAGTTTTCAACACAGTACAAAACAAACCTGTCATCATTTCTGGTCTTGGTTTTGTCAGGGTTGTACACAGGTTCTGCCTACTGAAGTGAATACAGTCTTGTACCAAAAGCAAAGTGTATGAGTATGTGTGTGTGTGTGTGTGTGTATATGTATATATATGTATATATGCATGTATATAAAATGTATGGGGCAGAGCTGCTACTGGCTCTCACTATGCCCAGCCTCTCATGAGGTGCCGGGAGGGATGGCACGTTCTAGCCCTGGCCCGCCACCCCAGCAGAGCCTCACAACAAGACAGACAACCCCCCACTCCATGAGGGCCTCCATTTTCACATCCGGACTTCCCCCTCGTCAGAACTCCACCCAGCAGATCAGCCTATCACAGCCCGCCTCGCACGGCCGCTTGTGGCCGCACGGTTCATCAATAAATGCTGGATTTTGAGATGACTACAAGAGTATGCTACCTACACAGCAGAGCCTGGCAAGCTACCCGTGTCGTATTTGATATGCCAGATACCAGTAACAATTATAGTCCTCATTCCCATGACCTGATGGAATGGTTTGAGGCTCTTTATGTTCCTGGAGCAAGCAGGTGCCCTTGGGCTCTACTTGCATGAGACAGGTCATATTGAGATGTTACTGGTGCCCGCTCGAGCAAATTGATGATGAATGGGAAGACAGTGATACAGTGATTAATCAGTAGACACTACCCAGTATATATTTTTATAGTGGAAATCATCTTCAAATTCACCTAGTTTGTTTTTATGGGTCTTAGGACACTATCAGGTCAGATTTGTATGGAGACACTCCACACGCAAGACTGAAATTTATGCTTTTCCAATAATCAGCTGAGCTTGAAAGCAAAAGATGAGGATCTCTGGAAGGCAATGTGCAAAGGTGGCAAATGACTTCAAAGCCCAAAGAGCTTGTTTATATGATGTAGCAGTTTAAAAAAAAATGACGCTGTTAGCTAGTAAAAATTATCTTGTATTAATCAATCTTTAACCTTCTTTCCAATCTGCTTATAACAGACCAACAAATGAAGATTTTTCAGTTGAGAATTGAACAGCTTAACCTTATATCATATTTCTGTTATTGTCCTATATACCAGAAAATAGATTTATTTTTAAAAATATAATATCCTCCCCAAAAGGATGCTGCGTGGTTCATCAATAAATGCTGGATTTTGAGATGACTACAATAGTATGCTTCCACACGGCAGAGCCTGGCAAGCTACCCGTGTTGTATTTGATATGCCAGATACCAGTAACAATTATAGACCTCATTCCCATGACCTGATGGAATGGTTTGAGGCTCTTTATGTTCCTGGAGCAAGCAGGTGCCCTTGGGCTTTACTTGCATGAGACAGGACATATGGAGATGTTACTGGTGCCCGCTCGAGCAAATCGACGATGAACGGGAAGACAGTGATACAGTGACAGTGATACATTATTTGATGCTAAGTGAAATACCTTAGACTAGTTTACGTTGTGAAGCTGATAGGTAAAGTACTTCTGTGAGTCATTTTGTTATGCTCTATTCTAACCTGAAAGAGAACTCACTTAGCATTTGTGACTGAAGGATCCCATTAGAGAAGAACAGAAGAGTCTTATTTTGAAGTAAAATTATAATGTGCAAATTTTGAGTTTCAAAAAGAAAAAAATTATTTCTTGCTATTTGAACAGTAGTATCTCTTTGTTTCTCTGATGTTGTAAAAGAAAGAGCTAAAAGCTGGAAATGAAACTCTATTTAATGTCTTTGAAGTATGACCTCGTACCAAAGTGCTGCATCAGAGTCTATGAGAAGGCCAAAGCACTTTGCTACAGGCTTCACTTGAATGAAAGAGAAGGACTTAGTTTCTTACACTGAAACCTGGAATTTAACACTGAAAAGGTCCCTGTGAAATTTTTTTTAAGATTACAAGTTTGGTTTTGGGGGTTTCTTTCTTTTTGTAGGAATCGGTCCAATCTGAAATTTGCATCATCTGTTCATTCCTGCAACAAATAATCACAGGACACCCAGCCCCTCCCTGTGAAATGGGAGCTGGTTGTACAGACGTTTAACACCTTATCACACTGTGGGATGATTGAAAGGCACCTGCATGATGCAAGGAAACACTGAGAGACATCCAGTAGAGAGGGTCACAGCCCACACTGAGATCACAATTTTGTTTTCTCTCTCTTTTCCTCTCTCTTTCTCTCTCTTTTTCTTTCTCCCTCTCTCCCTTTCTCCCTTTCTCTTCCTCTCTCTTCTCTCTCCCTCTCTCTTTCTCTGTCTGCTCTCTCTCTCCCTCTCTCTCGCTCTCTCTGGCCCGCTTTCTGCACTCTTCCCCTCTCATTCTCCCCTTGATTGATCTTCATTTTCATTCCCATCTCATCTGTTAGAATGTAGCTATTTGAATATGCCTCATGTGCATGCTCAGCATATGTATGTGCCCTTGTAATATCTGTCTTCTCTTTTATATATGTCTGGTTTATATTTTTCATTCTCTTGCCCCTTTTTCTTACTGAGCATGAAGGAGTTCAGGGCATCTCCATTTATGATTGTCCTGTGTTTCTAGATGCTGCATAGTACTCTGTGATATGCATGTACCATGTTTTTCTTTTTTGTTCTTACACCAGTTTGCTAAGTGTTGAATCCCAAGGAGTTTATACAGGAAATGTGAGGTGCTACTGCAATTAAGCCAAAAATGACAGTAAAACAAAAACACTTCTTATGGTGTGGAGAAAGTTTTAAGGGTTTGTATAAAAGATCAGACTAGTGTCATTTCCTGAATTTAAAACTTTGTCCAGAGAAAGACCTAATTCTCATCAAGTCCATAAGGGCTGAGAGAACTGAAGAAGCTACAGAAGTTTGAAACTAGCAGAGGCTTGTTCATGAAATTTAAGAAGAGAAACTGTCTCATGTACAGGGGGAAAGTACAGGGTGTAGCAAGAAATACTAATATTTCTAATATTAAATAGAAAAGGAGTAGTGTTAGAGAAGATCCAGCTAAGATCGCTGGTGAAGGTGGCTACACTGAACAGACTTTTAATACATTAGAGCGCCCCTAGCATCTATTAGAAGAAAGCACCATCTTGGACCATTGTATCTTGTCAAGTCTGGTTTCAAGACTTACAAGGACAGAGTGACTCTATTAGACCTAATACAGCTGGTGACATGAGGTTGAAGCCAGTGCTCGCTGACCATTTTAAAGATCTTAGAACCCTTAGAATGATGTTAAAGTTACTCTACCAGTGCTCCAGAAATGGGGCAGCAAAGCTAAGCATTTTCAATCCATTGTGGAGACTATTACTCAAAAAATTACTTTCAAATTATTACTGCTCATTGCAAGTACAGCTGGCATCCCAAGAGCTATGATGGAGTTGAACAAGTATATTGATGAACAGGAGATTGGTGAGCAAAATATTGGTGAGCAAGGAGATTGAACAAGATTTTGTGCTTCGTGCCTAATAAGGAAACATCCATGATTCTGTCTGCTTAATCAACCCTAAGACTTTTGACTTTCCATTCTTATTGACTAAGACATACTTTTGGGCTTGGAGAGACACTACGCTTGGTAAGGCATGAGCCTTGCTTGCAGTTGATCTTGGTTTGATGCCCAATAACATGTGGTCCTCCAAGCACCATCAAGAGTGATTCCTGAGCACAAAGCCAGGAGTAAATCCTGAGCACCACCAGGGATGACCTGAATACAAAACATCAACAGGAAAATCTTATATAGAGCAGAGAGATAGCCCAGGGCTCAGGGTGCATGCGATTCCTGAATTCTCTCCTTTGCCCTGCATCACCCTTCCACTCCAGTACCCAGTCTCTGCTGAATATAACCCTGGAGGCCCCCGAGCGCCCTTGAGCAGGATCAGAGGCTGGAGCAGGACCACATCACCAGACTCCAGCATTAAACTCTTCAGCCTGTTTACCCAAGTATCACAGGGAGTGATCTGCGGACAGCCTCTGCACTGTTTGGGGAGACTTCCTCCCCAGACAGGCTAACTTTACTTAAGACTCTGACTGCCAGAGAGAATCTAGGCAGCAAGTTTTTTGCTGGATCTAGGCAAAAAAAAAATCTACTGAAAACCTCTGAAATGATCACACATTTCTGGATGTCATGAAGAAGATTCATGAGCACAGCCAGGTATGGGCCGCAAACCAAAAAATAAGTAAAAATATCCGTGATTTATGGAAGGAGGCAAGTAGTATTAACTGGAGTTTGAAAAACATATTTTTTCCAATTCTCCTGGGTAACTTTGAGAGGGTTAGAGACCATAAAGGAAGTCATTGCAGATATGATGGAAATATCATGAGAACTTAGAGTTACTAATGGAGTCTGGAGGGACTGGAGTGATAGTACAGTGGGAAGGGTGTTTGCCTTGCATGTAGCCATCCCGTGTTCAATCCCCAGCATCCCATATGGTCCCTTGAGCACCAACAGGACTAAATCCTGAGTGCAGAGCCAGGAGTAACCCCTAAGCATCACCAGGTGTGGCCCAGATAGGAAAAAAAAAAAGAACAAGTGGAATCTGTAGAAATGGCTGAATTGCTGGTCTTGAGAGACTGAAATGAATCAGTTGCTTCCTCTGGAGGAAAAGAGAGTGGTTACCTGAGACGGAATGGACTCCTAGAGAAGATGGCATGAATGTTTTTTTGAAACAGTGACAAAGGACTTAAAATAAAGGATTATTAGATCAGCTTGGTTGATAGCATGAAAGCAAGAATTGACTCCAAATTTGAAAGAAATTCTGCAGTGGGTAAAATGCAGCCAAGTCCAGGAGAGATAGCACAAACGGCTGAGTGGAAGCCCCAAGTTTGGTCCTAGACTCTCAGTGGTCCTCCAAGCCCCAGCAGGAAGAGCCCCTAGGCATTACAGGGTATGGACAAAAAAAAAAAGAGGTTGTCAAATGTTGTCGAACAACATCACATGATTAAGAGAATATTTTCCTGGAAGGAAAAAATCACTCCATTCAGCAGATTTTGTTATTGTTTTATTTTAAGGACTTTTCACAGCCATCCCGAATTTTAGCAACTACTGTCCTAATCAGTCAGCGGCTGTGAGGGCAAGACCCTCCTCCAAAAGATCACTCCCACAAAGGCTCTGGTGGTGATTAGCATTGTTTGACAACTACTAAATTAGAATATGTATTTTTTGTTTTTATAATAATGCTATTGCATTTTAAATAGACTCCAGTTATCATGTAAACATAAATTTCAGATGCACTGAGAAGCCAAAAACCCAGATGAGTCTCTATATTGTGACAATTGCTTAATTGTGTCAGTCTGAAACTGAACCTGAAGATCTCCGAGAGGTGCCTGTGCTGTGATAGAAATTTTAATACTGTGTAATAGAGAAACTTTTGGTGCTCTTGAATCTCAGCAAAGAGGCTTTTATTCCAACTGAGGAAATTAGGATTGTTCCCTGAGGGGTTTCCCAAATACACAAGGGAGAAACTCCCAGACCCTGAAACACATTGGTTCAATCAGTTCTTAGAAGGTATGAGTTAGGGTTCTGTGACTGGTTGGGTATAGATGGGGAAAGGGAGTGAGAAAATTGGACAGCTCTGAGATGACCCTAATTTTCTTTTGTTGGGGGCTGTATACTAGGAGGGTGGGGGCCACACCCAAGAGGGCTTCCTCCCAGCTATGTGCTCAGGGAGTCATTCCTAGAATTACTCAGAGAACCATTTGTGGTGCCAAGGATCAAACTCAGATCAGCTATGTACAAGGCAGACACTTTACCAGCTGTACTGTCTATATCTGGCCCTCATCCCGTTTCCTTCCTTAAGTTCCTGAATGAATAGTGCACATTCATTCAGAAAGGATTAAGAAATGGTTTTTATTTGGAAAGTGTGATACCTCTGAATGTTCAAGAAAGCTGTGCAGTAGGCAGCTGAAAAAGAAAGGTTTAAGAAACCATGGTGGGAGTCAGAGTGATAGCACAGTGGGTAGGGTGTTTGCCTTGCAGGTGGCTGACCAGGTCCAGTTCCTGGCATTCCATATGGTCCCCCGAGCCCTTCAGGAGTGATCCCTGAGCACAGAGCCAGAGGAAGTCCTGAGACTCACCAAGTGAGGCCCAAAAAATAAAAACAAAAGCTTTGGAAATCTGTCTATATGCAGCGATATGGGAGAACAGCCAGTGAAAAGCACATGGTTGCTCTCAGGTTGTTGCAAGGATGCTAGGACCAGAGAGATAATCCAGTGGGGAGGGTGTTTGCCTGTTTGTCTTGTGAACCACCAGGAGTAACTCCTGAAAGCAGACTAGGAGTAACCCCTGAATATCACCAGTATGACCCAAAATTCAATATTAGAAAAAATAACATGGGTGGATCATGGTAACCCATGATGAAATAAAGGAATTTTCAGAGGCAGAAGAAATCTCTGTGGTCCAGGGAATTCTGCGAGCCAGGGGAACTCAGCTCTACCAGCCTGAGAAATCTGTCTATATGCAGCGATACGAGAGAGCAGTCAGCGAAAAGCACATGGTTGTTCTCAAGTTGTTGCAAGGATGCTGGGACCTGGAGTCCATAAGCCCAGGGCGGCTGAAGATGGGCTGGCTGATGTTGGAGATGCAATTGAGCAGTGCCCTCTTCCCTGATGACCGGTTTCCTAGTCCAGAATGAGATTCTCTTGAGACCTGCTTGGGAAAAGAGAAATTTCCTTGAACTACTAATACTCGGAGTCAGACTGGGTTGCTATTCTGAAGGCTTATTTCCATAAATGATTCTGAGAGTGTAAGGAATCTGGTCATCCTAGGCCTGAAACAAAGGTTACTTTGCTCTGGCAAAGGCTTACTACATCACACTCCCTATTGTTGAATTCCCCCAAGGGTAAGGAAAGGGAAAAGCCAAGAGGTGATTGAATCGTAGTGACACTTGATTAAAGCTGAATGTATGTGAAAAGTGTATGTATGTGAAAAGTGACGGGTTTGGGACTGGAATTCCTGAACCCAAGACTGGCAGATTAGACTTTTGTTCTATACTTCACTAGGAATTGATTATTTGTTGTTTTCATCAGAAAGAGACTTGATTACCAAAAATGGCACTAGAGTTAGGATGTAGCTCAGCAGGGCGCACTTGTCTTGCATGTGTGAGGTCCAGGCTTCAATCCCTTCCACACCCCAAAGTAGAGATTTTAGAAACTATTCCAGGAAAAGTAATTTAGCAATAATGTTCAGGATGACTTTAAAGGAAGGGATTGGAAGTGGCAAGTGAGGAAGCTGTGGAAGATTCCAGATCTGAGATAGCCAAGATCTGGGTCAGGACAAGGGGATTGGAAATAGAAAATAAGGAATATTTACCCAATGTAAATTCATCTGAGTTGGCACCAGCATCATTAGTCATTTTTACCTTAAAACATGGAGAGTGTACTTCCATAAAATGTTTATCCTACCAGAAGAATTAATTCTTGAAATGATTTCAAGAGCATAATTGGATATATTTGCTTTGTCCTTTTTTTCCTATCTGACATAGATTTAGGTGCATAAACTATCACAAACTTCCCCAACTATTATCAAAATGAAATTTAACTCAGGGCCAGAGAGATAGTACAGGGGGTTAGGCGTTTGCCTTGCGATCCCCTGAGCACCACAAGTATGCCCCCAAATCCAAAATATAAAAATAGTTTAGCTCATTTCTCATTAATGATGTCTAGGAGATTAACATGGTCCTGAAAACAAATGAACAACTGACTCCAATAAAGAATCCTGCATCCTGATTTAAATGATGGTTCTCAATTGAGACCTTTTAGAAATGCAAATGTTTCCATTCTATTTAGCTGAGTAGCTAAAAAATGACACCATTAATGTGTAATGTATTCAGTGCTTAAAAAATTAGCCTAGCTCCTCAGACTGAATACTTGAGGTATTGAATGAGAAACATGTGTTCACTTTTCATTTGCTTCTAATAAGTAGAGGTATAAAAGATGTGTTCAGGGCATCCATTTACTTTGGTGAATTGGATAACTTATAATTGCATTTTGTAGAGCTTTTTAAATATCAAAAATGTAATTTGTAGGTAATGGCTTTGAATGTTAATGAAGAGAACTCAATTCCAAAGGCCCCAATCCACCATAAAGGCAGTCAGATGACTCATTCACATCCTCCACAGAACCTGGGACTGGCACTTTTGATTTTAAAATATGTGCTTGAAAAGGAAGATGAAATAAGAATTAGAGTATGCCTGTTGGTAATGAACAGATCTTTAGCAGAATATATTTGAATAAAATATCCGTTAAAGTAAATCATCAAGCAAGTCCCTGATTACTGTGGAAGGCCTTGGAAATGCAAATAATATATCTCAAAATAAATATTTTTCCCCTAAGAAACTTAAAGTCTGAAGCATATAAAAATCTAATGATGAGTGGTATTTTTAAAAGAAACCCATCAATTATTCACCTTTGTTTAGAATGAAAGCCTAATACCTACCAAATTTTTAAAATCAGAATTCTAAAATGCTCTTGGTTTATGGAACATTCTCATGACTGCTATTATGCGAACAGATATGACTTAGTGGAGCAGCAAAATTGTACAATGTTAAGAAATTCAAACTAGGTCTAAATAATGCTAAACAAGTGGAATTTTTCAGAAATCAGCTGGTAGAAGTTTCTGAAAGCAGTACAGAGCTAACGTTTCTAGGAGACTAACTTATACCAAAGGATATTAGATTAGTTTTCTAGAAAATTTTGTGATGTATGTACATTTCCTATATACTACTACTCCTAGGTATTATGACTAAAATGTGTTTCCTCAGAACTCCTATGAAGTTTCAACTTGTAGCTGTAACATACATCATAATTTTTTACATTTTATTTTTTTTAATTTTTTATCATGCCACCATGTGATATACAACTAAAAATGTTCATGTTCTTTTTCCCAAGGATTGTTTTAGCTATTTGTGAGGGGTTTATTATTCCATACAAAGTTCAAGAGTGTTTGGTCAATTTCTTTGAAGAATGTCATGGGTAATCTTATAGAGACTGCATTGAATCTATATAAAACTCTAGGAAGTATTACCATTTTGACAATGTTGATTTTCCTGATCCATGAGCAGGGAATGTGGTTCCATTTCCTTGTGTACTCTTTTATTTCTTGAAACAGGGTTTTATAGTTTTCTTTGTACAAGTCCTTTATACTCTTCATTAAGCTGATTACTAGGTATTTGATTTTCTGTGGCACAATTGTGAAAGGGATCATTTTCTTAATATCCCTTTCTTCTTTTTTGTTACTTGTATATAGGAAAGCCACTGACTTTTGGGTATTGATTTTGTACCCTTCAGACCTACTATAGGTATCTATTGTTTCTAGGAGCTTTTTGGTAGAGAGTGTAGGATTCTTTAGATATAATATCATGTTATCTGCAAATAGTGATAGCTTGACTTCTTCCTTGCCTATCTGGATGTGCTTAATGTCCTTTCAAGCTGTACTACAAGCAATAGTTAAAACAGCATGGTATTGGAATAAAAACAGACCTGTGGACCTATGAAATAGAGTTAAGTATCCTGACACCCAGTAGCAAATGCATGATCATTTAATCTTTGATAAAGGAGCAAAAAGTATGAAATGGAGCAAGGGAAAGCCTTTTCAACAAGTGGTGCTGAGAAAACTGGGCAGCTAATGTAAAAAAAAATGAATTTGGATCTCTGTCTTACACCATGCATAAAAATCAGATCAAAATGATTAAAGATCCCAATATCAGACCTGAATCCATAAAGTACGTTGAAGAAAATATAGGAAAAACCCTCCACAACATTGAAGCTAAAGGCATCTTCAAAAATGAAGCACCACTAACAAAGCAACTAAAAGCAAAGATAAATATATGGGACTACATGAAACTAAAAAGCTTCTTTTAGTTCACCTCAAAAAAAAAACAGTGACCAAGATACAAAGACAGTCCACAGAATGGGAAAGAATATTCACCCAATATCCATCTGATAAGGGATTAATATGCAGGAAATATCAGGCACTGGTAGAACTTTACAAGAAAACAGCCAATCCCATCAAAAAATGGGGAGAAGAAATGAATAGAAACTTCGACAAGGAAGAAATTCAAATGACCAAAAAAAAGACACAAAAATGCTCATAATAATTAATCAGAGAGATGCAAATCAAAACAACAATGAGATATCTCACTCCACAGAGACTGGTGCATATCCAAAAGAGCAAGAACAACTAGTGCTGGCATGGATGTGGGAAAAAGGGGACTCATCCATTGTTGGTGGGAATGTCAACTGGTCCAGCCTTTTTGGAAAACAATATGGACATTCCTCCAAAGACTAGACATCGAGCTCCCAGTTGATCCACCATACCTCTCCTGGGAATATACCTTGGGAAGCCAAAAACAAACAGCAGAAACACCATCTGCACTTTTATTTACATAGCAGCACTATTTACAATAGCCAGAATCTGGAAACAACCAGAGTGCCCGAGAACTAATGACTAGATAAAGAAACTTTGGTACATCTACACAATGGAATACTATACAGCTATTAGGGAAAATGAAGTTATGAAATTTTCCTATAATTGGATGAACATGGAAAGGAACATGTTGAATGAAATTAGTCAGAAGGAAAAAGACAGATATAGAATGACTGCATTTATTTCCATGATATAAACATATATATATAATTTTAATTATATATTTAATTTTAATCCTAAAACCAGACTATGGTTAAGCAATATTTAAGAAGTGGAAGTCTTAACTGGGAGAGGGGGACGTGAACCTGAAGGTTTGGAATTCCTAAGCTCTATATTCACTATTAAGTCATTATTCTAAGCTCAAGGTCATTTCTTTTATTATCTCCAATTTCTAGAAGAGGAAATTGAGGCATAGGGAATTTGAGTAATTACATCAGTCCTTCATCTAGGAAGTCAAAGAGTGGGATATATATACTAAAACCAGTTGAATCCCAGAGTTCACATTTACCACATTTACCACTGTCTTGTCAGTAAGGCTGAGTAAACATCTACTGAAGCTGTTTAGGGAATATTCCAAGCAGATATAAGGAGACCTGACTTCCAGGCAGTTACACAGATTCCTGTTGCTCGCAGATAGGGATGACAAGTTGGAACTGTAAGAACTGTCTTAATACTCCATGGAGCAAAGAAGAAAGTTTAGGACTACAAAGGATTAGAGCTGGAAAGAAACTCGGTAAAGACAGTGTAGAGAAATCTCCTGACCTCTTTTGAGGAAAGAGAAACAGGGATGAACTCACTTGTGCAAGTCCCACACCTGTGGATGAATTACCTGGTTCAAAATAGTCTCTAAATAAAAACTGTACTGGCAGGTTAAATTGGAGACATGAAAGATGAGTACTTTTTAACTTAAAATCATCTGACATATTCCTAATAACTGTTCAGATATACCCATAGAATATGCTGGTATTATTAAATAGATGTTATGTAGCAATAGTAAATGCTATCTGACCGCCTTTTCATGATCCTTACAACCTGAGCTGCCCCCAATTTCTAGCACTTGCTCTTATTCACTAGTTCTTAATGTTCATATGAGTTAATGAGGGTGGCAAGTCTCTAAAAAGGAATAACTTTCTGCAAATATATGAAGATTTATGTATGTCTTGGCAGAGGGTGCATTCTCCTCTGTACTAGAAGCGCTTGCATCTATGAGCCACTGGCTCTTCAGGGGAGCAGGTGACCATTTAAAAGGCCTCTTCCAGGGGCCAGAGCTATAGCCTAGCGGGTAGGGCGTTTGCCTTACACGGCCGGCCCATGCCGCCCGGGTTCGATCCCCGGCATCCCATATGGTCCCCCAAGCACTGCCAGGAATGACTCCTGAGTGCAGAGCCAGAAGAAACCCCTGAGCATTGCCGGGTGTGGCCCAAAAAAGCAAAATAAATAAATAAATAAATAAATAAATAAATAAATAAATAAATAAAAGGCCTCTTCCAAAGGAGGGTGTGCTAATCGCTGAATTATGATACTGCCAAGAATCCCTGGCCAGAGATACAGTACATTGCATGAGACCTTGGAAAATATGTTTGGATTGACTTGTCTTAATCTCATTCTCTTCAAACCGTTGAAGAGATGAGAAGCAAGGACCAAAGTGGTCTCTTTAAAATTAAAGGCGATTTTCTGTGGCAGATAGTCAGTGAGGCATGAGAAGAACCACAGTCCATAATGTGTTGGAAGAAACAGCAGAGACAGATGCCACAGAATCCTCTGGGAAAATCAGCCAGGAACACCTGAAATCTGAACTAGAAGAAGTGGATATAATTTCAATTAAATATAACCTTACAGGGAAACTAGATTTGGGATTGAAATATCAGGAAATAGTGTACATTCCTCATTAAAATAAAAGAAGAGATGCCCTTTGGTGGGTAGATCTTAAAAGGTGAAATCAGGCCTGTAGCTCAGTGGTAGAATGCATTCATCTCATGTTCAGTCCTCAGCACTGAAAATAATTACTTCACTTGATCACTTGAATCCTGTTATTCATCGACTTGCTCGAGCGGGCGCCAGCAACATTTCCATTGAACCCTATCACGTGCCAATGTAGCCCAATGGCATCTGGTTGATTCAGGAATATGAAGAGCCTCAAACCGTTCCTTCAGGGTCTTGACAAGGAAGTCTGACCATCTTGTAGGTGGGCGGCCACGTGATCCTTTGACATCCCATGGGATCCAGTCGGTAACGGCTCGATTCCAGCGGTTGTCTCCAAATTGCATTACATGTCCAGCCCATCTAATTTTCGATGCCTTGGCAAACAAGACAGCATCCCTGATTCTGGAATAGTGACGGAGGTCAGAACTCCGTATTCCTTCTCTCACTTGAGTGAGGCGTGATATTCCAAGCATAGCTCTTTCGATTCCTCTCTGGGAGACCCGAATAGCATTCTCATCCTGCTTTCATAGGGCCCAGGTCTCTGAGGCGTATGTTAATGCAGGGAGAACGGTGGAGTCGAAGAGATGTGCCCAGAGCCGGAGGTTCTTTGTCCTTTTAGCTATTTCTTCGATGCCTTTGAAGGCATTCCATGCTGCTCTCTTCCTCCTGCGCAGCTCAGGTTTTAGGTCATTCATCATGTTGACTTCTCCACCTAGGTACAAGTCATAACTGCTGCATTCAGAGATGTTTGTTCCATTGGGAGTGAATGGGGCCTCTGGAACTAGTTCATTTTTCATGAACATAGTTTTCTTTAGATTCAGCTGTAGACCTATCTTTCCACATTCTCCGAAAGTCAGCCAGCATTTGTGCTGCTTGGCTAATGTTTGGTGTTATTAGAACAATGTCATCAGCGAAGCGGGAGGTGGTGTAGTTGCCGACCATCTATCTTCACTCCCATTCCTTCCCAGTTTAATTGTCGCATAATGTTCTTGAGGGTGGCGCTGAAGAGTTTTGGTGAAATGGTACCACCCTGTCGAACCCCTCTTTTGTCATCAGTGATCACTTCCCTTGTAGTGAGATCCTGTTGGTGAATCCGTAATACAGCTCACGAAGGATCTTGATGTATTGGGTTTGAATGCCCTGTTTGGCTAGGGCTTCGATGACTGCTTCAGTCTCCACAGAATCAAAGGCTTTCTGTAAAAAGGCAAACACCCTCCCCATTTTGCTATCGTATTTTTTGAGACTCGCATGAGACTTGCATACACAGGGCAGAACTGCTACCAACTTTTGTATGAGACTTGCATACACGGGCAGAACTGCTACCAACTTTTGTATGAGACTTGCATACACGGGCAGAGCTGCTACCAGCTCTCCCTGTGTCCAGCTGATCATGAGGCAACCGGAGAGGGAAGGCGGGTTCTAGCCCTGGCCCATCATCCCAGCAGAGCCTCGCAAGAAAGAAGCCAGAGGAACCCCACACCATGAGGGCCACCATTTTCCCCATCTGGGCTCCCCTCTCGTCAGAGCTCCACCCAGCAGAAGAACTGATCACAGCCCGGTTCATCAATAAATGCTCGAGATTAGAGGTGACTTAGAAGAGTATCCCACCTGCATGGCAGAGCCTGGCAAGCTACATGTGTTGCATTTGATATGCCAAATACCAGTAACAATTATAGACCTGATTCCCATGACCTGATGGAATGGTTAGAGGCTCTGCGTGTTCCTGGAGCAAGCAGATGCCCTTGGGCTCTACTAACATGTGACAGGACATATGGAGATGTTACTAGTGCCCACTCGAGCAAATCGATGATCAACGGGAAGACAAGTGACAAGACAAGTGACAAGTGATATGCATAATGTTAAATTCTATTAATCACCAGTTCTGTGTCTTGGAATCTCACTGGCTGCATGTTGGCATGAATCTCACTGGCTGCATGTTCTTCACTGTCATCCATGTGAGAGTACTCATGAGCACAATTCAGTGGGGATGATTTTCTCCTGAAGGGGGTTTATGCAAAGAATTTGTTGCTCTTCCCAAACCCATGCAGATGCCTCTGTTTTCTTTACTACCTTCCACACACCTCAGAATGCCGAGGGTCTGTAAACTTTATAGCTATTGCCTGGAAATGGAGCACCTAGGGCTTTCTTGGAACCTTTACATCAGCTGTTTCTATTTTCTAAGTTTTGTTCTTTTTACTAAAACTGATCATCTAAGGCCAGTGCCCGCTAGTGCAACCTGAAGCAGTATAAGCAAATCTTCCAAATACCTGGTTACCTGCTCAGTTGTATCACATTTGGACTGGCATGCATTTCTGACATAAATAGTATTTGGATCAGGAGTAACTGTTGGTTTTACTAAAACATGAGTACTGAAATGGAACTTGCAGGCTTTGAAACCAGAAATCCTTCCCTTCGAATATCTGACATTATGATAATTAAAACGAGGAACCAGCTTTTAATCTAGTTCAAAACTGGAAATTTCCCTCAAAAAAATGGGTGGGGATTGTTTTAGTTTGGGGCCACACCCAGCACCACTTCATAGTTACTCTTGGCTCTGCACTCAGAAACCACTACCAACCAGTTTGGGGGACCATGGGATGCCGAGGATAAAAACACAGGTCTACTGCATTCAAGGCAAGTGCCTTATTCATTGAACTGTTTCTTTAGCCCCTCAAAGTTATTTTTTTAAATCATTGAATTTACCTTACAAAATTACCTATCTCCAAAGTAATCAGTCCCGAAAGGAAATGCATACAGAAGTGGCGAAAACAGGGGGTCATCTTTATTGGGTAGGAAGAGAATAAAATGTAAACAAATACTTGAACAAATACACCTTTGGAATATTACAAAGGAAGAAACAATAGCATATGAGTGAATAAAATGTGCCTCCTACTTTAGACTAGACTGCCAGGACAGGTCTTTCGGTCTGAATCCTACAGAGACCTGAGAAGCATGTGACTGTTTGAGCCACAAGTGAGTGTGATTTCAACCCGGTGATCAAGGAGTTTGGATGTGATAAGACTAGAAGAAACGTTCAGACCCTTCGAGGTCCTGCAGTGTGTCTTGTATGTTATTTTACCTGCAGTGAGATGATAATTGGGGTTTTTTTTTTGGAGGGTGGTGACAGAACCAAATATACACTTTAGAATGACAATTCTGCTACTTGATAAAGGATGTCTTGGCAAGAATGAAAATAACTTGAAATCAAATTAAGAAATATTCATAAATTGTATTCTAGAGGTGTTTTTTTTTTTTTTTTTCTTTTTTTGGTCACGCCTGGCAATGCTCAGGGGTTTCTCCTGGCTCTGCACTCAGGAATTACTCCTGACAGTGCTCAGGGGATCATATGGGATGCCGGGGATCAAACCCGAGCCAGCACAGGCCGGCCGCATGCAAGGCAAATGCCTTACCCGCTGGACCATCGCTCCGGCCCGTATTCTAGAGGTGGAATCAGTGGCATTTGATGATGATTGGAGGAGAACATGTATTTGATGAGGAAAGCAAAGAATGAAAGAGGGATGTCCCCGTTTTTGTTTCGTTTTGATTTGACCATCTACTTGAGTGATGTCAAGTAAGAGAAGGAAGCTAAGAGAAGCACTTTTTTTTTTTTTGGAAAGGGAAACCCATGTGATAGTTTGAGAGATACTGGTTGTGATATTCAGATATTCTCATGATGATGACAAATAGACAGTTATCAGCTCTTGCAAGAGGTTCACACTCAATAATTCATTTCATGAAAGCAGTCTGGGGTTGTTTCTCAAACAGGCTAAGTTCTTCTGTCTCCTGGTGTTTAGTCTTGGCTGAACTCTCATTCCTTGGGATTCTATTTTCTAAGGCCTTTCTGTCTGACTGGTGTAAAGTGGAGACCATTTTTATTTACATGATTTTAAAACAGGAAATAGATTCTATTGGGGTTGGGGAATAGTTAAGGAAGAGAGCACGTGATTGAAATTTAAGGATGTGTTGTTGATGTGGAAGGTAGGTGTGCAATAGAGGTGATGTAGGGAAAAAACTCAGGAAAAATGTAATCCAGTGGTATCACTGTATCACTGTCACTGTTTTCCTGTTCATCATCGATTTGCTCGAGTGGGCATCAGGAACATCTCCATATGTCCTGTCTCATGCTAGTAGAGCCCAAGGGCATCTACTTGCTCCAGGAACATAAAGAGCCTCAAACCATTCCATCAGGTCATGGGAATGAGGTCTATAATTGTTACTGGTATTTGGCATCAAATACGACATGGGTAGCTTGCCAGGCTCTGCCATGCAGTATGTGTGTATCTGTGTGTGTATACACATGACACACATATATGTATATATGTATACACACATATGTCCTGCAAATAAATGCAGTCATTCTATATCTCTTTCTCCTTCTGGCTAATTTCACTCAACATAATTTCTCTCCATCTCTCCATGTCCATCCATTTATAGGCAAATTTAATCACTTCATTTTTCCTAACAGCTGCATAGTATTCCATTGTGTAGACGTACCAAAGTTTCTTTATCCAGTCATCAATTCTCGGGCACTCTGGTTGTTTCTAGATTCTGGCTATTGTGAATAATGCTGCTATGAATATAAAAGTAGGAATGGTGTTTGCACTGCATGGTTTTGGCTTTCCAGGGTATATTCCCAGGAGTGGTATGGCTGGGTCAAATGGGAGTTCAATTTCTAGTCTTTGGAGGAATGTCCATATTGTTTTCCAAAAAGGCTGTACCAGTTGAAATTCCCACCAACAATGGATGAGAGTCCCTTTTTCCCCCGCACCCACGCCAGCACTTGTTATTCTTGCTCTTTTGGATATGTACCAGCCTCTGTGGTGTGAGGTGATATCTCATTGTTGTTTTGATTTGCTTCTCTCTGATGACTAATGATGATGAGCATTTTTATGTCTTTTGGCCATTCATATTTCTACCTTGTCGAAGTTTCTATTCATTTCTTCTCCCCATTTTTTGATGGGGTTGGCTGTTTTCTTCTTTTAAAGTTCTACCAGTGCCTGATATATCCTGGATATTAACCCCTTATCAGATGGGTATTGGGTGAATATTCTTTCCCATTCTGTGGACTGTCTTTGTATCTTGGTCATTGTTTCTTTTTGAGGTGCAGAAGCTTTTTAGCTTCATGTAGTCCCATATGTTTATCTTTTCTTCTAGTTGTTTTGTTAGTGGTGTTTCTTCTTTGAAGATGCTCTTAGTGTCAATGTCGTGGAGGGTTTTTTCCTATATTTTCTTCAATGTACTTTATGGATTCAGGTCTGATATTGAGATCTTTAATCCATACTGATCTGATTTTTCTGCATGGTGTTAGAGGTCCAAATTCATTTTTTACATATAGCTGCCCAATTTTCCCAGTTGAAGAGGCTTACCTTGCTCCATTTTGTACTTTTTGTAAGAGCAGAAGTTTTACAATAAAGACTACAGCAAAACCTTAATGTAGGATTTTAATAGTTCTTAAAAATTAATAGTTATCACTTAAAATGTTAACTTTATGAACATATATATCTAAATGCTGGTAGCTACAACTGTAAAATAATAGCTATGACTGAGAAGGCAACAATAATAAACACATTGAAGTGCAACAATAAAGTCAGCTAATAATGTGGACATGATCACAGTATCAGAATTCTCCATGTACAATACCAGTTCATGAAAGCATGGGTCTAGGGGGAAAACTGATCTGAATGACTAGAAGAGTGGACCAAATAATGCATAGAACCATTGACAGTCCTCTAGTTAAGGATTATTTACTAAAATGCTGTTTATGTAATCAACACCAAGGTTTATGTGTTCAATATTCCATCTACCTTTCAAAATGAGACATTCATTATCAAATTCGATGTCATCGAAGCCCTAGCCAAACAGATCCAATACATCAAGACCCTTCATGAGCTGTATTACGGATTCACCACCAGGATCTCACCATTCTACAAGGAAGTGATCATTGATGACAAAAGAGGGGTTCGACAGGGTGATACCATTTCACCAAAACTCTTCAGCGCCCTGGAGAACATCATGCGACAATTAGAATGGGAAGGAATGGAAGTGAAGATAGATGGTCCACAACTACACCACCTCCGCTTTGCTGATGACATCGCTCTAATAACACCAAACATTAGCCAAGTGGCACAAATGCTGGCTGACTTTGACCAAGAATGTGGAAAGATAGGTCTACAACTGAATCTGAACAAAATTATGTTCATGAGAAATGAACTAGTTCCAGAGGCTCCATTCACTCTCAATGGAACAAACATCTCTGAATGCCGCAATTATGTGTACCTAGGTTGAGAACTCAACATGATGAACCACCTAAAACCTGAGCTGCGCGGGAGGAAGAGAGAGCGGCATGGAATGCCTTCAAAAGCATCAAAGAAATAGCTAAAAAAGACAAAGAACCTCCGGCTCCCAGCACATCTCTTCAACTCCACCGTTCTCCCTGCATTAACATATGCCTCAGAAACCTGGGCCCTCCGAAAGCAGGATGAGAATGCTATTCGGGTCTCCCAAAGAGGAATCGAAAGAGCTATGCTTGGAATATCACGCCTCACTCAAGTGAGAGAAGGAATCCGGAGTTCCGATCTCTGTCGCTGTTCCAGAGTCAGGGATGCTGTCTCATTTGCCAAGGCATCGAAAATCAGATGGACTGGACATGTAATGTGATTTGGAGACGACCCCTGGACTAGAGCCATTACTGAATGGATCCCACGGGATGTCAAAAGATCACGTGGCCGCCACCTACAAGATGGTCAGACTTCTTCGTCAAGACCCTGAACAAATGGTTTGAGGCTCTTCGTATTCCTGAATCAACCAGATGCCATTGGGCTACATTGGCACGTGATAGGGTCAAATGGAAATGTTACTGGTTCCTGCTCAAGCAAATCGATGAATAACGGGATATCAAGTAATCAAGTGTTCTGGGATCAATCAGTTAATTTTATATTGCTTCAAATGATAAATGTGAGAGTTGTTCTTAACCAACAAGGTAACATGGAAAGATATGTGGTATTTCATGAGACATTTAAAATGATACTTTCAGATGGATAGAGAAATGCTATTGATGGCTTCTCAGAGAGCCATAGGATGACTTGAAAGTCCCACTGGATGTGGGAATGTTGTGATTATTTCGGCTCTTTTGAGGGTGATTTCATTTTTAATTTACTATATTTTTGTTGGCTCATTCTTTCCTGAGTTATCATAACTATGATATAATGCTTTTCTCTGTATATGTGTGTATTAATCAATGTAATTATTTCCAGATTTCCCCTTTAGTCTCATTTCCAGGCACATATGATATGTACTCCTTCGAAATTAAGTGTTAGAATGTGTTGTTGCTACAATTTTTAAAATCAATGCCTCATGATCGTGAAAGTGTGACATTATTATGGTCAAACAAGAATGGGTCCAGCTGGTTTTGTTTTGCTTTTGGTGTTAGATCTTAAATGCTTTTGAGCTGCATGCATATGCTCTAAATGTGTGCTGTTCCTTAAGTAGCTCTTTATTTTTCATTACATAGCATTCATTGATGTTTTCTTAACTTTATGAGTACTTATAAAAAACAGTCGAAAGCAATAGACTGATCATTGTAAATACACATGGGGACCTCCAAATATTTGTTTAAACTGTTTAATAATGAATGGTCAAGCCCTTTTGCTACCACTTTGATTAAGTCAGCAGTATTTGTCTTTAATAAGCACTTTTTGTTTGTTTGTTTTGGGACCACACCCAGAAGTACTCAGGGCTTACCACTGGCTCTGCACTCAGGGATCACCCCTGGTGGTACTCAGGGGACTATATGTGATGCTAAAATTGAACCCAGACTGACCATGTGCAAGGCAAGTAGCCCACCCACTATACTATCTCTTTAGCCCCTTTATTAAGCACTTTGTATTGATTACCTTTCGATAGACTAATATGCATTAATGACAAATAATATCTTTTTTAAATGGGGGAAAATTAGAGAACTAGTGTAAGAGCCAGTTTTTATGAAGGTTCTTTTGTTAAACACTGTGCTTTATATAATTATCTGTTTTATTAGCATATATTTCCTTAGATTACTATACAGACACACAGAGAACATTAGAGAAAATGCAGAATTTGGAGTATTTTCCTATCATTATTATAAAAAAAGTATGCTGATAGTGATTTAGTTTCCAATGTCAATTTATTATCTCAATGGATTCTATCATGAACGAGAAAAAAATCTTTATTTGATACAAAACTTTGTATTAAAAGTAACAATAGGGTCTGGAATAATTGCCCAGTAGACTAGAGCACATACTTTGCATGCAGAAGACCTGAGTTTGATCTCCAACGCTGCATGATTCACCCAAGCACATACACACCCCCACCCTCCACCCCAAGCCAGCATTAGTCCCTAAGCACAGCTGAATATAACTCTGAAACCAAAATCTTAAAATAAAAATAAAAAGAATTATGTAGCATGTGGAGGATAATAGAAATTTCAGTTATGGGGATTTCCCCCTCCTGTGATTTGTGTTCAAAGTTCCACACAGAAAGGAGGAAGTAAGAGATAGGATGGTCTGACACCTCCTGGGTAGCCGCAGACCCAGAGCTAAATTCACAGTGATATGGGGCTGGGGGAAGTTGAGGAAGGGCTGTCATGGGCTGGGACATGGGGATAGAGCATGGAGGGCAGTGGAGCTCCAGTCTACTAGTCTTAGAAGATTACAAAGGGCCTCAGGCTCTGACTACTTCCTTCATTTCAGAATGCCCAGTTTCCATAGGGCCAGCAAGAGCGCACAGAGGAAAGTGCTTGCCTCAAAAGCGGCCAATCCAGATTTCATCCCTAGAACCACACAGGGTCTCAAGTGCCCTATCAGGAATGATCCCTGAGCACAGAGCCAGGAGTAAGCCAAATGCAACAACAAAAAACCCAGAATGTTTTGGTGTTATGGCTCATAGCTTCTAGAAGGCAGAAGATTTGACCTCTTTTCGCTAATCTTTGGTGTTTTTTTTAATCTCTTTATAAATGAAATTAGAAATAGTTTTTTAAAAAAATGATTAATTTTTCACTCTTTCTAAATTGCTGCTACACTGAAAATGTTAGGGGAACCATTCCAGAGCCTCAGACTGGACACAGCTCTGTTCTGCCACGGGATTATGTAAGCTTATGCAGCAGGATGATTTGAAGATTATTGTCCTTTCAGTGGCTATAAAATATTTATTAAAATATTAGGTTCTTATTTTGTCATACCCAGAGAACCTATAAAATGTTTCCTTCGTGTGGAAATAATACTTTGTAATATTCTTTAAAATAGGTAGTAACAGTGAACCATAGTATAACAATATTTTTACATGTCAGTTCAGTGCCAGACACTCTCACCCTGTATCTTTCTTTATCATTTTCTCTCTCTCTCTCTGTCACACACACACACACACACACACAGAGACACACACCAAGAAACACACACAACTAATGTGACATGGGGATATAGCTTAGCACCAGACCACAGTGTGTACATGTGTGTGACTCTGCACTTAATCTCTGACACCAGACACACTCACACAAAGAACAAAACAGAAGGCAAAACAAAATAAACTCGGAAATCCTAACCCACAGTTTTCCTATGTCCAAATGTCGATAATGGTGGCTAGCCTGTAAAAATTTTTGAAGGAACGATTGTTGAATGGTATTGCCAATTTTAATCTCACAGAGACATTTGTATATGTGGTTAGAATTTAGTGGGCTTATAGTTCTGCCATGAATGGATTTTCACTTGGGTGGCAGAGGGGAAGGAAAAGGGGATTTCTGAAATGCAAATCCATCCTGAAGGTAAAGTTGCTAAGGGATTAGCCAAGAAAAATCCATATTGCTAAGCAGAACACATACTGATTGATTGGCCTCTCTTTAGAATCACTTGTATTTATTAGGTGATAATAGGTTTCTGTCTGATACTGCCAGTGGAATTCTCCCAGAGACTGTTTTCTCTGAGTATGGTCTTATCTGACCTGGGCTACCATTCACATTGTAAAAAGGAGAATGGATAGAAGCCTTGTGAGGAGAATTTTTGGAGACAGAATCTCCATCCACATTATTGTTAGGAAAGCATGCCTTCAGTGGGAGCCAGCTGATGATGACTTATGTAGTTTGGCTCCTCAATTGCCACTTTGCACAGAATCTTGACTGCTTACCTGATGTTCTGAGCTTTGCTGAGCTCCAAATAGAACAGCTCACTTACACCCAATCAAGGTGATGTCTGACCTGGATCTGTAATGTGCTTTCCTGTGGGCATTTTTCTCAGTATATTATGAAAATTCTTTTGACTTTTAATTCTTTACGAGAATTCGTGCTCTTTTCTGCTACTTTGCTTTATTTTTTTTTCTTTTTAAATCAGCAAGTCGACTGTGTGGTTATAAATATTCTGCCTTCGTATTTTCAAATGCAATGAAAAATAACTAATGTGCCTACAGTGTAAAAGTTTACTGGATAACTTCGTCTAAATATCTGTGACAAATGTTTTCTGTTTTTTATGAATGTGTATGTAGATGATAGTAATTTGTTTACAACCAGTGTATGATTCAGCTAAACGAGAAAAAAGGAACAAGTGCTATTGTGTAAACTTATTTAATTGGATTTTAGCAATATCTCTACTTGCCATGTATACCCACCATTATTCTTATTTCATTGTGGTGTAAGGAGAAAAAATGGATAATGAGTAAATGATTAACTGATGATCATATGTGAGTGACTGAGACCGTTTAGATGAACAGAACTTTCACAACCATTGCATTGTTACTGGATCAGTACCTGCAGTACATGTAATTTTTTTCAGTCTTGTGTGTTTTTAAAGAATGTTACCCCACACACACACACTTTCAGGATCTATTTATCTACTAATAAAATGTGAGGTTTCCTGGAAATATTCATCTTGAATTCTAAGGGAATTGTTGTAGAAGGAATGTTTCTTCTTTTATCATAAATATTTGAGAATGTTCTTCTAACCTTACTGTGAAGATTCTGTGTAAATGTACCCCAAGGCTAGAGCACAGTAGGAACAGTGGAGCAGAATAGTTTATCACATGTTTCTCAAGCTTGGAAACCCTTTCACCTCTTCACTGCCCTTGAGATACTGAGAAAAGAGGGGCCATCATGGCAAGACCCAGTACTTACCCATTTCCAAGACCCGTAGAGACATGTAGAGTGACTGCTATAGATAGAGAAACTCCTATTTGTGATTTCGTTCATTCCTGTTTTCCACTTTCCAAACAGTCTTCAAGTTGCTGCTCAATTTATCTCTTCAAGGGAGCCTTCTCACCCCGTCCCCACCCCTTAAAGTAGAGTTGACCCCCCCATCCTATATCATCCTAGTGCCTAAAACCTATCAGAAATAATCGACTTATTTCACTCTATTGTGTTTACTTGCATTTTTGGTCTATGTTAGTCATCCTACCTCCTGTCCCTTATCAGATTGCCAATTCCTTGAGAGCCAACCCCATGTTTTGTCCATATTGTACCACAGGTCCTAGAAAAGGGTCTAGCATAAGGCGTGCAGTAATAATCTAAATGAATGAGGAAATCAAGCAAAGTGTGAATGCCGCCATATACCTGAAGGGAAAGAAAATGATTCACGCATTTTGGTTTGTCATGCCCTTCCCTTTTCCCTGCTCCTAGATAAGTTTCTGAGGGCCCTTTTTTGGTCTAGTTGTGGATCTCTAAGTTATCATGGATAACTTCCTCTCCACCCTGGGGACTGGGTATCAAGCCTGGGTCAGCCACATGCAAAGCAGTGCCCTGCCCACTGTACTATCTCTCCAGCTCCATATCATGAATTGTTCTTAATCTTATAAATATTTCTCTTAGAGGAATGATTTCATTTTGTTTTAAAAATGGCATTCACATGACCATTCCAAAACTTGTGAAGAAGCCTTTGTAGGGAAGATGATCATTCTTTTTCTATATTTTAGAATTATTTATCCTTTGTGACTTGATTTATGATTATTCCATTTCATTTTGGGGATTATTCCTTTCAGGGGGGAACCAAATACCTGAAAAAGTTACAAATCTCATTATGTATATTTCTTACTTGCTCTGTAGCTGAGTTTATGAACTCTGCCTTAATTCACACGTATGCACTGATTTCCAAAACATCTTGAGGACATTTAATAACCTTGGATTCCAGGTAATGATGAAATGAAGATTATATAAATATCCCATATAATTAGGCAGAACTACGTTGGCAAAGGTTCCTTGCAATGGGTTTGAGAAAAAAATCTTAGTGGCAGTTTCACTGCCTAATTATTGGCATCAGTGGATTCTCTGAAGCAGTGTCAGTTAATTCAGAGTATGTACCATCGGGTCAGAAGGCACAAATTTATACCCTGAGCCTGATACTTTACACCCTGAGCCTGAACACTGGACAAATTACTTTCTAGCACTGTGGTTCGAACTTCAGGGGTTTAAATCCTGTTTACATTCCTTAAGAATGAGGTATGTTGAGCAGGAGTCTTACCTTTGCCATGCCGCTGTTTTCTCACCTATTAAGTTACTAAGTAATATCTCCCCAGTAGAGTCATATGTGTTGCATAGAGTTGTGGGACAAAAGGATGCCAGATACGTGGGTCATGTTAGTTCATACTACTACAGCATGAGCTCTAAGAAGGTAGACATATTGTCCTTTTTTTTTCACCACTTTACCCCAGTGACTAGAATTGTGCCTGGCATGTGGTAGGCACTTGATATATTTATTAGGTATCACTTTTCTTATCTGCAAAACCAAACTAATGAGGACCAAAGTGATAGCACAGTGGGTAGGGTGTTTGCCTTGCACCTGGCCAACTGGGTTCGATCCCGGCATCCCATATGGTCCCCTGAGCACAGCCAGGAGTAATTCCTGATGCAGAGCCAGGAGTAACCCCTGACAATCACTGGGTGTGACCCAAAAAAGCAAAAAAGAAGTACAAATAAGTATAATGTATAGCTACCTTATAGAGAATGATCAGGAAGACTAAATGAAGTAATGCATTCTCTCTGTAACGTTAGCTATTACCAACCTCATGATTATTATACATAAAGGGCCGGATTAATATAAAAATCTAATTATTTGATCTTTTTTGTATAGTCTAGCTGATCTATTTTTAGGACTCCAGACTTTGATCTTTAGGGTTTACACCTTAGTCAAATATTTATCAAATGTTGAGCCTTGTCAGTAAATTAACTTGCTTCCACTCATGGACAAGATAAAAGCAATTACTGTAAATCTCACTATGGAAACAGTGAAAGTGCTAATCATACCATCTGACCTTTTTATCTCCCTCATACCCTAATTATGTTTCAGTTTCCACAGTTAAGATGATTTGGACTGATCAGGTGCTTAGATGATAGTATACATTGTGGGGACATCTGTGATATTGTAAGTTATCAAACCGGAATCAGTCTATCTGATTTGACACCTGCTCCTGCTACTTTCTAGCTGAGAGCCATTTACTGTTGAGTCCTCACTGACTAATCTGTAAAGAAGATAATGAAAATAATCTCAGAATCTGTAAAGATCTGGGGTGTCATGATACGTTTCGTGTTCATCAGATAGATGATCAAATAGTATGTGTAAGTCAGATCTATTACCTATACCAATTAGTTATTCAAAAATATGAGCCACTTACAAATTGGCAAAAATATTTTTAAACCATGTTTTGTTTTCAGAAGTCAATGATTTACTTCCTTGTGACTCACTCTTTATATTTAGCTCAATAGCGTTTTCATTTGGATACTAGATGATAATGAATTGCAACTAACATCACGGGTAGCCCCTGGGGACTGCATCCCAAATCACTGACTGTAAATCCTAGTAGGTAGGAATGACATTTTCAATCTTTTGTCAGTAGCTTATTATTATGAAATTTATTCAGTCATTACTGTGTGGTTGTATTCCCACTAGATTTCCATGAGAGTGGAATAAGGATTAAAGCAATATACTCATGATATATAAACCAGAAATAATATTTAGGTAGTATCTATTATGCATAGGCAAACAGCTGAATACTGGACAAGGAAAAAGTGCAGTTGTATAATCTGCAAGTTACCCAGGAGCAGACGTCTGGGCTGGATCTGTGGTTTGTCTCTCTGCCTTTGTAACGGAGTGGCAGCACTGTTTTCCTTAAAGCCTGCTTCACTGAAATAAGTGGTCAATTTTCTTGATTCTCTGTACTTCTTGTGCTCTTCTTTCTTTTTTTTAAAAATAATAATTTATTTGGATCACCATGAATTATGTTAAAAGTTATTTATAATTGAGTTCCAGGGGTACAGTGTTCAAGCACCAATCCCTTCATCAGAGCCCACTTCCCTTCCCCAATGTCCCCAGTTTCCCCTCTGACCCCCTTCCCCAGCCTGCCTCTCTGGCAGTCACTTTTCCTCTCGTTCTTGTTCTCCTCTTAGGTACTATGGTTCACAGGAGTTACTGAGAGGGATCATGCATATCACTTTACCTTCTTTCAGAGCCCAGTCATCCTCCAGAGTGACCACTTTCCTCTATCATTATCACAATGGTAAAACACTGACCCTTCCTTGACCTACCAACCCCCCCCCCCCCCCCCCTTATCCCTACGGTGACAACCATCCTACTAAGGACCAGACCAGTTCTCCTGCCCTTCATTCCTGTTGTCTCTGGGTCTGAGTCACTCGCCTACTATGACTTTATATCCAACTAATGAGCAAAATCATTCTGTGTCTGTCCCACTCCCTCCTGCTCATTTCACTCAACATGATGCTCTCCAGATCCGTCCATGCAACTGTATGTTCTTTCATCCCTCATCTATATCTCTGAGTTCCTAACTGTAGTGAAAACTGTCAAACAGCTTCTCAGGACAAACTTGTTTTGAATCATGCTCAGGTAGAAACAGACGCATCCTGACTTTGCCTGGCAAGCACCTTTGTCAGCCCAGAAAGCCATGCTCTTAACAAAGAAATGGTGGTGGGGTTTGCGGAATTTGGGGAAACCAAGGAAGAGGTAAAGTCACACAGCTCAGCCCTGCCCTGCCACCCATGTGCTTTTTAGGTCCCGTATGTCCAGGCAGTGACTATTAGAAACCCAAGGCCTCCCCTTCCAAAATGGCTCCATTATGATATCCATAGATATCAAAAGAAAGGTCTTCAGTCGACTGCCTTGGATTTGCTAACTCAGCCCTCCTGATATTGTCCTATGGATCACAATCTAATACACACGTGGGGCCAGAAAGATGTATAGGAATAAGACGCTGCCCTTCCATGCAGCTACCCATCATTTCTCAATTCCTATCATTTCTATCAAAACACTGTATAAGGCCCTCCCAAGCATTGCCAGCCGTGATGCCTGAGCACAGAACATGAGCAAGCCCTGAGCACCACTGGGTGTTTCCCAAAATACAAACCCTGCCCCCAAAAAACAGTAATTCACTAACACCCATCCATTTTCATGGAACACTCAATTGATGCAGTTACTGCATAAGCTACCCTCTTGTAGCTTATTTTCTGTCTTTAGCATACTGATGAGAACCTAATAATTTACTCATGAACCACTGAAATTCTCTAACCCATTCTTGGTTTAAAAAAAAAGAACTTTTAGTAAAGCCCTTCTAATTTCCAATATTCTATAATGCTCTTATTTTTGAGAAAATGTATTTAATAAAAAGGTCATATTCTCTGAATCAAAGCACTCTGGTATGAAAACATGCTCAGAGATTTCCTGGCTTTATCAGTACTCTGTGGAAATGCCCACCAGTTCAGAAGGTGAATAACGAGCAGGAAATTGAACCAGGAGAGCACTGTAGGGATATGAATGAGAAAGGTGTCATGGGGAGTGTGGCTGGGGGGGGAGGGTGTATCTAGGGAAGGAGGAAAGGGCAAAAAGCCTGGAATGGTCCTAAGTGTAAATCACTGAGATGGTATTATGCAAGTGGGCTCATATTTGTATTGGAAGTTTCCTAGTTTGCAGAAAGATTTGAGAGTATTTTGTCTGGGTATGTACTTCTCTTTCTTTTTTGGTTTGTTTGTGCTTTCCAAATTGTGATGTCCCTAGCCAAAGACCTTGGCATACCTGTACAGGCCCTGAGTTTCCTCTGCCTCCTCTGACTTCATTGCCTGCCTGCCCCCCTCATCCCATCGCACCCACCCAGCCCCCTGCTATTCCGGGACACAGCTGTCCCTCACACCACACTTAGGGCCTCTGCCTCAGAGCTGCTTCGTCCTCCAATGTCTGAAATCCTCCCTGCCTCAACTTCCTCCAACCTCCCTTCCAATGCCATGCTCTCCACCGTGCCACCTAGGGGGTCCCGTGTTCAATTTCAGACTGTCCCACCGCCGAGCTTCATTTTCTCCATTTATGTCATTTGCCCTTTTAACATTGCCGCTGATTCCTTCTCTCTCTTCTCCCGTACTGGAATGTAAGGCCCTGACAGCGGGTCCTTCCCTGCTCTGAGTTACCCAAGGTGCCTGCGGTCTGTTTATGGGAGTCAATGAATATTCACTGAAGAAGGGTTTGGCTTTCCCAGTACCTGAAGCAAAAGGCTTGTTCATAGATCCTCCTCCGGAAATAGTTAACTGCATCAAAGAGCTGTCACCAGCCTTATAATGCCTTTAACTCCGCGATGGAGAGCCATGGTACTTACTTGACCACCTCTCGAGATAGAGAAAATGAGGCTTTCGTGGGGTTGCTAAAAAGGATGGGAATGTAGGGAATGTACCCCTGCATTGATAAGGCAGCCTTCGGTTTAGGTGTTAAAGCTTTCTGGTGTGTGTTGTGGTTGTTCTTAGCAATAGTAGGCAACATTTCATTTCGACAAAGATGGCGTGACAGTTTCCTGAAATTAAAAAACAAAGTTGATCAGCTTCATGGTACCTTCTCAATGTTGGTGCTTTATAAGGTTTTTTTTTTTTTTCATCATTCCCTTTGGCCCCTCTGTTGACTTCACTTTTTAAATAAGAGAAAACTTTCATCGTGGGCTTTCAGGGAATCTTAACATCGGGAAGCCTGTACGCAGCTGGTACAGGAAGGAAATGTCAGTCTTTTGCAGTGCATGTAGGAGGAGCCCTGAGCAATGGTCCAAGACACGGGGGCCAAGGGAAGTGACAGATGGCGGATGAGCTTTACTGGCCCCACGTTAGTCTGGGGGAAGCGGGAACCGCTGTGCGCGCCCCACGCTCTGCCCGCCAAGGGGCCGCCACCTCCCCGCGGGCGCTGATTGGCGGCTCCGGGCGAGGGGCGGGCGGGCCAGGCGCTGCCGCGTGGGTCCACCGCGGCCAGACCAGACGTGCCCGCTGCCCCGCGCCCCACACTGACTGCTTCCCGGCCCCGGAGCCCCGGCTCGTCCCGACCCGGCCAGGCGTGACCCCCCACCGCCTCTCCCAAAGCGCTGCGGGCGCCGCGCCCCCAGCCGCCGCCAAGACGCCTCGGATCTTGTACCGCGGGAAAAGCGGGTCCGCGTCCAAGATGGGCCGCCAGGGCTTGGGGGGCGCGACGGGGCGCTCCATGCAGCGCTCTCAGAGCCGGAGCAGCTTGTCAGCCTCCTTCGAGGCGCTGGCCGGTTACTTTCCGTGCATCAACTCCCTGGACGAGGAGGAAACGGGTGAGTGGGCTTGGGGTCATCGGTGCAGCCCCCAAGTTTCACATCTCAGCGAGTCGGTGGCGCGGGTGGGGGCAGGTGGGGAGGAATTCGAGGTGCGTGGTCCCCACGGCCCCCCTGCGCTTCCAGGTTCTCGGGGACTTGTGCGTAGTCCAGGAGACCCCTAGGCGCTAGCGGGTGCACCGAATTAAACCTCAAGTGGTGGAAAGTTAGTTGGCTGAAGAAGCAACGGGATGTGGGGGTGTGGGCAGATGCCCCCCCTAAGTGTGCCCTGGTGTACCCCCCCGAAGTCTGGGTACCAACTTTGGGCTTCAAGGATCCAAAGACTGGGGAAATCAAAGGGGAAACTTTGGATCCGGAATCTCAGCCCAATGGATGTTCAGGATCAAACTAAAGGTGGACGGTCCCTCATCCCCTCGAATGTCCGACCAGTTCGAGCACGTTAAGGACGATAGCTGGACCCCGTTCAGACTTGTCCCGAGGAGTTCCCAACCCTGCATGAAGTTTTAAGTAACAAACAGAACCCGTTTTCCTAGTGAAGAACTTTACTGTAAAAGTAGCCCCGGCTGCTGAAAATAGTTTTAAGCCAGAGTACAAATTGACAGGAAATAGGTGTCCCGGCATTTGATGGGATTGTCATTATTGAGCGCACTGCAAACTCTGATCGTCTATAGACGAATACTGAATTGTGTTTGTATTGCTCTTAATTTTGTAACCATCATAGTGACCTTTTGGAAGGAAATCTGTAGCAGACACTGATTGAGAAGCAATTTCCTACCTGTTCCAGGGACGGATAGAAATAAATTTTTCTGGGTCTGAGGGCCTGGAAGGTGGAAGATTGAATATGAATAATATGTTGGGAAAGTGGTCTTCGGTTCACTTTGCTAATTAGAGCTCTCCAGGATTCTTGTAGCAGATTGTTGTGGTAAAGGTTTGCTGTTGCTCGATACAGATTTTAATGTTGGGTTCTTCCTTATAGAAACTTGGCCTTTACCATTCTCCTTTGTGTCTTTCCAGATCACTTGTTTTGAATTGTGTCTGGAATTTAAGGAAATGTAAGCAGGTCAAGAAATAGAAAGATCAAAGGGTTAAATGGATATTAGTCGTAATTAAAATGTTCAGTATTATTGTTCTTGAAGCCCTCTAAGAACATATATTACCTCTCAGCAGCATTATGGAGCAGTAGTTTTATCATCCTCATTTTATACATAAAGAAACTGAGGCAGAGAGAGAATCAGAAGCTTGCCGAGGTCACTCATATAGTAAAAGACTTAACATATAGCCCCAGGGCCATAGAGATAGTCTAGGAATTGAAGAACTTGCCTTGCACACACTGACCCCAGCTCAGTTCATGGTACCACATGTGTCCCCTGAGCACTGTGCCAGGAGTGACCCATGTGCACAGGGCCAAGAGTCAATCCTGAGCACCACCTGACCCAGGCATTCCTATATATTCAGTTTGTATTATTATTTGCTTAGACCACACACACACACACACACACACACACACACACACTCACACATACTGAGCAAGTGGTAAAACCGGAGCTCTAGCTCAATGTGCCTGAGAAAGCATAAATAAAACATACACTATTATAGATTTCCTTCTCAAGTTAGGAAGTTTCTAAGCCATCAGCTTTGAATGTACTGTAGATAAACCATCCTTGCTTACTGTGACTGGATTTGGATTGACAAAGTTCCACCCCCTAAAAAGTCATTCTGAGACAAGAGAAGGTTCTTATGATTGTTAGTCATTTTCCCCGAAAATTTTAAAGGTCTATCCACTTCACCTTGACTCATGCAGACTAATTCCAAAGGAAATTCCTATATCTTCACATGAGAAGTGGAATTAGTTTCTGCCCCTCGATACAGCTTCTTGAGTTGCCAAGACAAAGCATTTCATAAAAAAGTCAAATGTTTCAAGTTACGCATTTAATTTTCTGTTAGTATAACTCCCTATACATGTGAGGTCTTTCCACTGGGCTACAGCCATTTTACAGCCAAGAGAAGAAACCCTAACTGGCTTCTTGGGCCTGACAATCCTCCTATCACCTTCCAAAGTTCTGAGATTTTTTTTCCATTGTATTTTGCCATACCTTGCAGAGCCGTGGAATTAGGAATGACTGGCCTTGGAGTTATGCTTCTCTGCAGTTTGTTTCTGTTCAAACACCCACAGAGGACACATGAAATTCCTGCAGGGGAACACTTTCACGCGAATACTCAAGAATAAATTATTGTAGTCAGAACTGTGAACCCCATTCTAACTCATATAGAAAAAGAAAATTTCTTGCAAAGAATAATATTCAAGCTGGTTGAGAACACTCTCTCTCAAGGGGGCTGTAGGATTTGACTGGAGCAATTGATCAGTTCCATGGTTTTAAAAGTGTGATTTTAAAGTGTGTCTTCGATGTGATTTTAAACTGTGACTTCGATGTGTCTGTGTGTTTAGAAACAGTACACTAGCTAAACAATCTCAAATGTACTCTGTCTTCCTGTTCCACATTCTTATAAATCATATCCAGACATCATCGTTCTATACAAGAAGTTGAGACTCATACTTAGAGACCATATTCTTTTTACTCAGACATTGAAAATATCAGGGCTTAGGGACTGTTTGATGACTAAATAGCTGTAGATGTGTTAGGTATTATGTTCTCTCACCTCCTGGAGGTTTTATTTATTGATCCCCATTGGAATCAAATCCATGATGTAGACTCTAGAAGAAATAACTGTGTGACAATAGGAAGGTGAAATACAGATTACAGTAAGAGATTGTAAGAAAAAAACAGTACAGGAACTCGACAAGTGTGTCCTGAGAAAGTGAGGATTAAATTTGGATTTGAATGTCATCATGAGCCGTTTGCCTGAATTCACAAGTCAGAACTGGAGAGGCTGAGCTCTAAACTCATACTCCGGCTCCAAGTTTCAAATCCCTAACTACGCTACCGTTTCTTCATATCAGCACCGCCATTTCTTGTAATAAATGTTAGCCTTAAGAACCAAGTACTATAGTCACCGCTTGTTGAGCTCCTTTTTGTTTCACATTCTTTAAGTTCATGGCAATTTTCAAGGCGGTTCATATTTCTTACCAGTTTACTCCTATAAATATGAGAGAGCAACTCAACTCCCGGCTGCAAACTTTAAATTTCATTGGGACTAGCCAGTCTGAAATAACTTAGCAGCCAGAGTATATTTGGATGGTTATTTTAGAGGTTGTTTTCTTTTAATGCCCTTTTTAAAATTTAAATATTTTTTTTTTTTTTTTATTTATTAAAGAGGGGTGGTGTAGAGGGTAGGTGTGTTTAGATCTCAAACCCACCCCCTCCTCCCCCCAACTAAAACCCGGCCCCCCCCCCCCCCCTCTCCCTTTCCCAACCCCCAACCCCCCACAAAACACACAACAAAAAAAAAACAAAATATACCTTTCATACTCCCTCCCCTCCCCTCCCTTCCCCCCTCCTCACCCCCCCCCCCAACACCACCCCCCCCCTCCCCCCTAAACAATCCTCCAAGAAGAAAACCAACACCAAAAAAAAAAAAAAAATCCTGGAGCAGCCTTTTAACTTTTTGTTTGCTTCCAGATCTTTTCAGTTTAATTTTATTTTTTTTTACTTCCTTGTTCCTGGATAAATTCCAGATTAGTGTTCTACAAATCTGAGTAATTCATTTTAAAGTAAAAATCTTAGTAACTTATATGGGTAGGAGAAAAATATTTTCTTTCCAAAGTCTAGATTCTTTGCTCTATTGATAATATTGACCTAAGACATAACAGGAGGGAAAAATAACAAACTTAGTTTCATATATACAAAAGTCCCTGAGGTATATGGAACCTAGAGGAATCACCAATACATATTTTATATCCTTTTTTGACATAATTTTTGAAAGTGAGGCATGAGCTGCTGAGGAAATCAAATCAATTTACATAGCTTTCTTTGGCCCTAAATTTCCTGTGTCTGAGGAAACAGGATCTGTCTCTCCTTTGGCAGGAGGGAACTTTCTTATCCCCTGTAAGGAGCAATGGTCCTTTTTGTACCTGTTGTTTCTCAAGTAACATTTGCTTTAAAAAAAATCAGTATATCAGGATGGTCATTAGAGGGTAGTCTGCTTGAATGCCACATTATTTAAAAAGTTTATAAATTATGTTTCCCTTTTATTAATTCCTATAAGAGGGCTGGAGAGAGTTCAGGAGGTTAAGGTACTTAACGCCTAGCTGCCACTCTCTTAGACAGCACTGGTGGGCCTGCTGGCACCGCATTTGGTCTCCGGAACACCAAAGGCTCCTCAGAACACAGACCCACGAATAGCACGAGATATGTCTTGCATGCAGCTGACCGGGTTCAATTCCTGGCACCATAGATGGTCCCCTGAGCTCCACCAGAAGTGATCCTTGAGTGCAGAGCCAGGAGTAAGTTCTGAGCACCAGCACCTGTGGCCCAAACACAAACAAAAATCACCAGAAAAACTGGAAATTTTCTTTTCATGTGAGAGTTATGAGGTTATAAAGCATTAATATAAATATGAATTAAAATTAACATCCTAAACCTAGTCAGTTATTCACTATTTGAGGTTGTATGACCAGTGACAAGAGTAAACAGTAAATAGTCCCGTGTTATGAAAGTAGGACTTAGCACTTTGCCCATACTCTATTGGGGTTTCCAGAACATCTTTGTTCAGTCCTCCCAGGCACAGACATCAGACCTTGTACAGCGGCCTCCAGTAAAAGTCTTTTAGTAAGAAAGGTGTAGTCCTGCCATTCTTCCCTGGCTAAATACCAGTGGGGCTTGCAGCTAGACATTGTGTTTATACCATTTCTAAATCATAATACGCAATCTGGATTTTTCAAAAGGCAGAGATACATGTTGTTGATCTTCATAATACCAGCATTGGGGGGCAGAGCGTGGATAGACAGTTAAAACCTCAATGTGTATCTAGGGGAGTCTAACTGATTCTGTATAGCAAGTCATCTTATAAATGAGACCATAATCTGTTCAGCAAGAATGCAGTATTTTATATTAGTCTGGCATTCTAGGCAGTTAGAGTGAACCAAAAGATTTTGACATTTTCTTAATGAATAATAATAGTTCCACTCAGAAAGCTTATAAATTATTTTTTAATTTTTTATTTATTTATTTATTTATTTTTTTTTTTTTTGCCTTTTTTGGGTCACACCCGGCAATGCTCAGTGGCTACTCCTGGCTCTGCACTCAGGAATTACTCCTGGCGGTGCTCGGGGGACCATATGGGATGCCGGGGATCGAACCCAGGCCGGCACAGGCCGGCGCGTGCAAGGCAAACACCCTACCCGCTGGGCTATCGCCTCCGGCCCCTAATTTTTATTTTCTTGGGGAGAGCCTACGCCCAGTAGCGCTCAGGACTTGCTCTTGAACAGTGCTTTGGGGACCAGTGTGGAGCCATGGAGCAAGCCAAAGTTAGCTTCTTGCAAGGCAAATGTAACCTCTGTACTATCCCACCCCAGTATTCTCTTTTTTTTTTCTTTTTTGGGTCACACCCGGCAATGCTCAGGGGTTACGCCTGGCTCTGTACTCAGAAATTCTAGCAGTTCTCAGGGCACCATATGACATGCCGGGAATCGAACCCAGGTCAGCCATGTGCAAGACAAACGCCCTACCCGCTGCGGTATCGCTCCGGCCCCAAACTTTTTAATCTCAGATTCAGAATCTTTCCCTACTTAGGGTCCCATGAGTATCCTGAGAAGTATTAAAAATGAATCCAAAATCAAGTTGAATCCCAGGGATCAACAAAGAACACCTGCCTGGCTTAAGCAGGGGCCCTGCGTTCAATCCCCATCACTGCCAAGAACAAGGAGGAAGAGAAGGAGAAGAGGTGGGAGAGTTCATTTGTTTGCATTGTTCAATAGGTTCGTGAAATTCAAAACCAGTAATGGGGGTGAGCTTCCCTATGGAGATATCGGGGATAAGAACTCACTAGAAAGATGCATTTCCCTCTTTTTTGCAAGACTTCCGCCATCACTGCCAGGGGCTGTGATGGTCTAGCATGTTCTGTGCTATTATTAAGTGGCCCCTGTACAGAGCAGTAAGGATGAGTCTTTATATTTGTTCAGCCCCATATATTGTTTGAACAAATTTGAAAAAAAAATCAAGAACAGTGTAAAATTAAAATGAACAGGGGGCCAGAGCGATAGTACAGCAGGGAGGGCATTTGCCTTGTATGCAGACAACCCAAGTTTCATCTCCAGCTTCCCATATGGTCCCCTGAGCACTGCCAAGAGTAATTTCTGAAAGCCGAGCCAGGAGTAACCCCTGAGAATGACCAGGTATGACCCAGAAAGCAAACAAACAGACAAAAATAATGAACACAGTAGCTTAAACAAAAACAACTGAATCAGCTCTGACTTTGAAAAATCATTTAAGATTTATTTTAGCCTTTGCCTCTCTGGACTGGCCTGTTTACATGAGCTATTTTCCTGATCAGTTGTTCCTTTATTGTCCCGTACAGCAGGGCCCAGGACAGTCACATCATCAGTGACGTGGTCCAGGTACAGCACAGAAGGGGCAGGCCTGGGCTCAGATGAGCTGGAGAACATTTTCCCCTTCCAAAAAGGCAAGATGGATTTTCATTTCCAGCTCACTGACACCAAGCTGAGTAACAGCCCAGGTTGGCAAATTCACTCTTTTTCCCCCCAAGAAAAGCTATAAATCTGGAGGCTTATTTAAAGCCTTTACAATTTGAGCTGTCTCTGCCAAGAAAAGTCTTCCTCTCAGTCTTGCTGCCCTCCTTTTTAGGACCACGTTGGGTCACCTTTAAAACCATCTGACAACTCCCAGCCTGCCAAAGACAAGGTACATTCTGGATCCCCCGTTCCAATTTAATTTTATTAGAGGACAATCTCTTAGGTTCCATTTGATCTTGATCCATATCCTAGTAAATAAAGCATTGAGCCTGATATCTGCTTCACCCCAACATTGTGGAACCTGGGACCCCTCCATTTGGCCGTGGAGCATCAGAAGCTCAGAGATCAGTTGGGTTCAGGTGGTGGCTGTCCCTGGTCCCCACCTCACACGCCACCCCAATCTATGCACACATACACACACACACACACACACATATGCATGCATGCACGCACACACTCCAGCACCAGGTCTTCAGCAATCTAATTTTTTAAAGAGTTTAGCTCCCAAAATCCTTTAGGAATCCAGTAGCTGAAGAAAATGAAACTTCTTGCTCTTGATGTCTAGATTCCTGAATCTGCCTTTCTCTGTTTCCTCTGCCCCATAAAGGCTTAACGCCTTTCAAAGCCCAGTTCCTACCCTGACACTTTTAAAAAGTGTTCAGAAACTGTTTCCATTCTTGTGGGGAAGGGAAACGTGCATAGGCTTGGCCTTAGACTGGGTTTGAGATATGGGCTACCCCCTTCCTCCTGGATGTGTGAACTAAGCAAAATAATTCCTTTGGTGTGTGTTGGGAGATTGCAGGCTTCCTTCCAAAGCAGTGCTCAGAGAACCCAGGGCCATTTCTAGTTATACTTAGTGATGTTTTGACCAACCTTGGGAATGCGGCACTGCTCAGGGACAGGAGTACTGCCCCCCACTCCATAGCCTCCCTGAAGATGCTCAGAGACCTCCAGGACTACACTCCCAGCAGTGTTCGGGGTGGGAGGATAGTGAAGCGGTACCAGAAATGCAATGCAGTGCAGGGATACTTCATTTCTTTGCATTTTTATTTCCATGTTTTATGTGAAAGGATCATAATAACACTACCTTGTAGAAAGGAGAACTATTTGTACCAAATAATGGTTATTATTCCCCTATGATCCAATTTACATAAATACATTTAAGAAGAGATAGTACAGCACACTTACCTTGCACACAGCCCACCTGCATTAGATCTTCAATATCCCATATGGTCTCCTGACCCTGCACAGAGTGATCCTTGGGCACAATCCCTTACACCAAAGAAATACTTAACAGATATGGAATCAATGAACAAGGATCTATGTAGGTCCTATGGAATGAAATACAAAGTCTTTTAGGGTCAGAAGGGATCCTGTTGACTAAACAACTGTTTCCATAATTACAGGTATAAGAATGTTTACCTGGTACTTCTTGTTCTGTTGTTCTCTTGCAACTACACTATACATGGGTATTCCTGGCTCCACTTAAACACAGAGCACATTCTCCTATCCTAAGTTGTGCCTGAGATGGGCACACAGTGTATTTTTTCATTTGTGATGCCTGCTTGCAGTCAACAGCCATCAAATCTAGCCATGTAGGTAGAGGTATTTGCTCAGCCATGTCAGAGAAGTTACAGGGTCCCCAGGAAAACTGGGGGAACCTAAGAATGACCCCCACAAAGCCATACTGCAGAACTGGTCCTACTGCACTGCCATTACTGCCTGCGCCATCATCACCAGTGATGTCGAGCTCACTGCACAGTGTTCTAGGGACTCCTTCCAGAAATGAAAGATGGCGGTCACTGTCCTTGGTAGAATGGGAATTGGTACTGTCTCTGCTGTCATACTTCCGAGTTTAAAGTGTGTTCCATGACCTTAGAAGCGTCTCCACCCTCTTCTCATGCCCTAGTGGCCGGGCAGCATGGAGAGTGACTTCTGACCATTTTAACTTCTACACCTGAAACAGGATATTCCTCATCTCTAGGAAGTGGGTTCAAACCCAGTTGAGCCCAAAATTGTAGCACATATCCACTTACTAATATAAAGTACTACTAAAAGCCCATCCTATTCAGCATATTTTGATCATCCTGATTTTTTAAGATAATCACTGTTTCTATTTAGTTCTTTTCTTTATTGTTCAATTAACATAAGGAGACAGGAATGTGGAGCAGAAATATGTGGAGGAAGACTCAGGTAAATAAGTGACTCTCTTCATGTGATCATTTGGCAGGCTTGACTGCCCACATAGCCATGACCATGCTTATTTTTATACTAGAACATACTCCACCTCTCCCCAGTCATAGCAGGCCACCCATTTGCCCGTACACATCAAAGTCTGGGATCTTGGTGGTCTCTCTGTCCTCGCCCTTGGAGCTGTTGTGACTCTTCATTATTATAGTGACTATCAGCCTAAAAACAAGTTCTCTGCCTCTGACACATCCACTTTAAATGGCACAAGAGCAACAGGGAAATGAAGACTGAAATTCGTCTTGAGAAAGGAGGAACAGGAAACAAAGGGATCAGTCATACCCTGCAGGAGACAGTCCCACTCCGGGAAGGGCGGGAACTGACAGCAGTAGCTCTGGGTTTACTCATTGCCACCCTTGGTTCTGGTTTCTGCACAGTTTTTCTCTGCCTTTTCTTCTTCACAGTTGGAAAGATTTGTGTGGAAGAGGAAGCTTCATGCTTTCCTACTTCGCTTCTTTGTGGTATGGGTTAAGAAACTAACTCGGTGGTTGTCATAGGGGGTGAGCAGAGACGTCTAAGGTGGGTTAGTGATTTCTTTTTGTCTCCACTGTGCCTTCAAAACTCCTGGAGCTAACAGCCTCTGCTTCCAACAGTTTCAAGTGTAACTCTGATTAAACACCTCCTTAGATAAAGACTTAAAACCTGACGATGCTGGCTTTTTGGGTTTCTAATATTTGTGCTCTGTCTTTTCTCTCAATGTAATAGCAGCCACCTGGGGAGGGAATAAAGGATTTGGGTGGGAAATCAGCTAATTAACCCACTGGAGGCCATAGGCTCTCCCACTCTGAACTGCAAGCCCCTTAATTCAACATGTTGAGGATATCTCCATTATTCCGGTAATGTTTTAAATAAGAATCTGTATAGATTTTTACTAGTTCCCAAAGTTTCACATATAGTATCTGGTTCTCATTCGCCACCATTCATTAACTACTCCTCCATATCATGCATTCTAGAATACAGCCTAATGAGGACCTCAAATTAGCACCAAAGAATTCTCAGGAAAAAATAAATGACCTTTCCTGTGTTTGCAGATGTTCAAATAGGAACTTGAACTCACAGAATCTGATTCTAAGAAGTGTTCTGGGCACCATATGAGGTGTCAGGAATTCAAACTGAGGTCAGCTAACATGCAAAGCAAGCACCTTAACACCTGTACAATCAGTCATCAGATATGTCTTTTAAGAATATTTTATCTTCATTCATGGTTTCTTTCCTTATTCTTCATTGTCTTTTGCAGAGTATAAGATTTTACTTTTTAATGAAGTTTGACTTATCAGTTTGTTCAGAGGTTGTGTCTTTCTTAAGAGTAAGTGCATCTAAGAACTTCGTCACCATACCCAAGGCCTTCTAGGTTTTGTTAACCTTGGGTTGGTGGGGGAGAGGTATAAGGGAAATGCTACAGAAGCAGGTGGATGAGTTTGTTCTATCGGCAGCAGTAATTGGGCAAAAGAAGATAGATGGATTTGTTCTATTAGCAGCAGTAATTGGGCAAATAATCTTCTTAGACAAGTCAGTTGGGTCACTGTAGGCTGAGCTATTACTCTCCCTGTCACTTTTCAGTGCTGCTATGAACCTTATTGACAGAAATCCTTCACATGTTCACTATTGTGTGAGTTAGTAGTCATGGATTTGCATAGTAACTATTCTGTGCAGGCTATAGAAGCTCTTTATTCCTCATGGACTGAGAATTTGTACCATGAATGTGGGTGTTGAAGTTCTGCTTTTTCTGCATGTTTTGAAATAATTTCATGTTTTTTATTTTCTGGCCTGTTGGTGTGATGGATTGAATTGATTTTTTTAGTTTTTTTATACCACCGTGAGATAACAAAAAAAGATATACTTAAAAGTTCTGTTTGGGTTTGTCATAATGTCAGCACCCGTCCCTCCACCAGTGCCCATCTCCAACAAAAGATATACATTAAAAAGTCAGTGGGTTTTGGCACGTCAGCACCCGCCCCTCCACCAGGCCCATCTCCCACCAACAACCCGGTCCCTCCCCCCCCCCCAGCCCTGCTCCTGCAGGTTCTTTATTTCTTGCCTTTCTCTCTCTTTCTCTTTCCTTCCCTCCAGACTATGGATACAGAACATACATTAAAAGGTTGTCATGAATCCTTTGCCTCTTAATGCTCAGTTCTAGTTGTTAGTACCCTCGACTTTATTAGCACCCTGTTCCATTTCTCTTACCTAAACTCTGACTCCCCACGTTGGATAATTTCCACCTTGCAGACCTCCGTATTGCTTCACGACTTGGATATTGATCATAATATGTACTATTTTATGCCATGCAAATAATGCAGTATTCTGTATCTGTCTCTCCTTCTGCTATTTCGCTCAACTAATCTCCCTGTCCTCCTTATGCAATTTTATGACTTCTTTCCTAACGCTGATAGTATTCCATTGTTAGATGTACCAAAGCTTCTTTATCCAGTCATCGATTTTCGGCACTCTGGTTGCTTCCAGATTCTGGCTATTGTGATTTTTTTTGTTTTTTGGGTCATACCGGCAATGCTCAGGGGTTTCTCCTGGCTCTGCACTCAGGAATTACTCCTAGCGATGCTTGGGGACCATATGGGATGCCGGGATATCAAACCCGGGCCGGCATGGGCCAGCCACGTGCAAGGCAAACGCCCTACCCGCTGGGCTATCGCCTCCAGCCCCTGAATTGATTTTTAATGTTGAACCAGCACCACAAAGCAGATAGACCCCCCTTGCTGTGGTGTACAATTCTTTTCTACATTATTGGATTTAATTTGCTAATAGTTTGAAACCTTTGCCTCTTGTTCATGATAGAGACTGACCTATATGTTGCTTTTCCAGTGTTAGTTGCTTTGTTTTAAGGGTCAAGACTCAGAGAGGTCAGGATCTTTCCCTGCTCTGGATGCATTCGGAGTCTGCTGCTTTTCACTGTGTGTTTAGCACTCATTCATGGCTCTGTCATGATTTGGTGAGATCTTCACCTTTTGGTGCATGTCGGTTCAAAGAGAAATCCTGAGAGACTAAAAAGTGTATATTATGGAGAATATCTACGTTTGGCATCTTTGTTTGGCTCTAACAAGGATCAGATTCATCAGAATTTAGCAATGAATGATATTTTCCCTTTGTTTGTAAATAAGATATCAATAGAGCATGAATGATATGAATTTTAATTCTGCCCATAAGATATTTAAAAAGAATGTGAGGCCAGGGATTTCAAATCACTAATTACTCAGGAGTTAACTATTTGTATTCAAAATGCCAAGTGGAAATGAAAATCAGTGTGTGTAGTGAAATAAGCAGAACTGTGGCATTGCCAAGAGTTGAATCCGGAGCTCCTCGGCAGCTTCCTCCTACAGGAAACAGTAGCAACGATTGTCGTCAACAGCCCCCTTAGAAAAACTTGAAGTTGTGGATGTTATAGCCAATATCTGTACATAGTTGTAACTCATGAAATCCTAATTCTTTCTATTTTTAATTTAGTAACTTATCTTTTTAATTGCTTTTTATCTTTATTGTCGCTCTACCTGTCTGTCTCTGCACACACACTCATGCAGATACACAGTGAATTTTTGCAACTATTTGAAAAGTATATATATGTATATGTGTATATATACACACACACACACACACATTTGTAATTTCCTAATTGTTTTGCAATTAGTTATTTAGGTTTTTTTTTAACTACACGAACAAAAAAAATTAGGAGGAAAATGATTTGTTCCATATTCATTTTTCTGTAAGTGTTCCACCAGAAAAAGAAAATTTTTTCTTTAGTGTTTGTTGTGTTCTTTTTGTCCTTGTTCTAGGATTTGTCCAGTGCATTCAGTCATGCTTAATCTAAAACAGTTCTTCACGTTTTTCCCAATACACTGACGTCTAAAGAGTCCTTTTGTAGTACACCCAGTATCCTGCATTTATCTCATCATCCACTCTAGTTCCTGTGTTTCCTCCAAAATGGACGTTACAGCCTTGGTTAGTTGCAAGCACAGTGTCATCAGCAATGCAGACCTGGTCGTCTATTGGGGACATAGTGTCAAGATCTCTCACTCCTAGGCATGACGAAGATGCCAACTTAGATAAGAGCTGTCTGTTTTCTATGTGGGGAGATATATTTTTCTCTTTGTAAATAAAATATAATTTCTGGATGATGCTATGATACCACTTAGTACTTAAAATCCTCCACCTGGTGATTTTAGGATGATTTTCATATTATTTCTACTAGAAAGAAAAAATTTAACAAATTAAAGATATATATTAAATTTTCCCTTAACTTGTCATAAGGTATAAGATTAATAACTTATTTTATGCATACAGAAATTTTTACTTAGACATAAATGTTTTCTAGATTTCTACAGATGAGTATTTTCAATAACTGGTTTCACTAATGTGTATATGTATATGCAAGCTCACATTAATATGTATGTATAGAGTGTATACCATATGTACAAAGAGAAAACTAAAAGGTGTTGTAAATGTAATGTCAAGAATCAATATTTGTTCCTTAAGTGATAGATATGTAAGATACCTATCTAAGAACATTCTGGATATGTAATATACATATCCAGAACACATGTAAGATATAGTAAGGAAAATTGGGCATTGGGCATTGGGCATAGTAATGTTCTTTGCTAGCATCACAGTTTCCCTGTAAATGTGAATCACTGTATCACTGTCTTCCCATTGTTCATCGATTTGCTCGAGTGGGCACTAGTAACATCTCCATTAGTCCTGTCACAAGCAAGTGCAACCCAAGGGCTTATACTTGCTACAGGGACAGGAGGAGCCCAAAACCATTCTTCAGGTTATGGAACTGAGGTCCATAATAGTTACTGTCTTTGGCATAAAAAGTAAATAAAACACAGTAGCTTGCCAGGCTTTACCATGTAGGTGGTATAGTCTCAGTAGAAGGCTCTCAACCCGAGCATTTACTGATGAAACTATATGTAAATGTAAAACTATTCTATATCTAAAACTATTCTATATGTAAATGTAAAACTATTCTAAAATTGAAATTTATTAAAAAATTAATAGTGGCTTGTGCCATTAGAACAAGAATTAATATTTTCTGTATGTCTTATGTTTTTGACCCCAGCAGTGCTTATTGTTTACTGCTGGCTCTGCTCTTTGGATATTCCTGGCAGGGTTCAGGGGACCATATGGGGTGCTGGGGATCGTACCCGTTCAACCACTTGTGAGACAAGCATGCTACCTCTGTACTATCTCTACAGCCCAAAGATTAACGTTTTCTTAAGCCTGCTTGAGGACCATAAATGAGTAGGATATATTTGAACTGCCCTAGTGTCTGCCTTGGTTATGAAATCTCGTAACCCACTGCATTATAACTATCACCATTGCAACATTCAAAGCTGTGGTCAAGACTGTTGCCAGGAATGGTTCTGTGTTAGACTCTGAAACTGTTTGGGAAATATCTTTTAATTTCTGTTATCTTCTTTTTCTCATTTAGCTCATAGGCTAGATCCTGGATTAGCCCCAAAGAAATAGTCAAAATATTTGTGCCTGTTTTGTTTAGACTTTCAGAGGTTGGGGTGATGATTTGTCATAGTAAGAAACCCTGACCAATGTAAGAGCATAAGCTCTTCACACAGTTGTAACAATCTTGACAGAGCTCCTATAGTGAGGTCCTGCAGAACAAATGGGTAAATAAATGCATCTCTTTCATGTCTTGGTAGAAAACTCATCATGGGCCCCTGGAGATTGCAGGTAGGGCTGAAGGCAGTTCTTGCAAGTTTGAGGAATGAGAAATACAAAGTAGAAGAGCTGAAGTGCAATTTGAAATCATTAAATAGTTTTTCCAAAATTAAATTTTTTTTTCTGCCACAAAGGGACTAACCACTCTGGAGCTCAACTTTCTCATTGCAGCAAGAGAGGTTATAAACTACAAAGGCTCACTGGGTCCTTAAAGGAGCTTCTGAAATTCTACAGTCAATAGTTAGAAAATCTTTTTCATTCATTTTTTAAGATGATTAATGTTGTGCTGAAGAACTGAGTGCTGAAAGGAGGCAAAGGGATATACATGATAACCTTCCAGTATCTGTGTTGAAAACCATAATCCATAATGCCCAAAGGGGAGAGGGAGAGAGAGAGAGAGAGAGAGAGAGAGAGAGAGAGAGACAGAGACAGAGACAGAGACAGAGACAGAGAGAGAGGGGAAGAACAAGCAGAGCACCCGCAGAGAAAGTCGAGTGGCGCCCAAGTCCCGCCACCATACTCGCATTGTGACAGGATATTAGTTGAGAAATAGGGTACTCTGGTAGCACAAAAGATTAAAACAGGATGTGCCTACTGCATAAAGGTCTGATTGTTTGATGTGTTTACTACATCATGAAACTGTGGAAGTTTTTAAGATAAAGCTACTGGATCCTGGATTCCTATTTGTTCTCAGCTGTTCTCTTGGGTCACTTTCCTTCCTGTAATTTGTGGCCCGTAAAGTCTCCATCTTTGAGTCCATCTTTTTGCCTTATACACATTTCTCTCGCCAGTCTTTCAGTCAGACCACAACATACCCTACAGGCCCTCTGTGACGTCCTTCTCCCTACGCACCCACACGCCCACCCCACACCGCACCCTGAGCATTTAGGGCATTCTTCCCATCATTTTTACCTAAAACTTTTTTCTCTTGGGATTTTTACTACACCACAAACAATCTCTTCCAAACGCACTACCACCCTTTCTTTTATTCGTTTTCCCAACAACAACAAAATATACAAAAAATTTGGCCCCTCCTTTTTGGTTTCTCCCACCGACACCCAGGTTGAGTATGAATTATAGACTTTACCATCGTACCGACCCCATACAATTAACTACCTAGTATATATTTGTCTCCTTAGGTATCCTTCCCCCAGCCTTTTGTTTTAGAATCTTGCTATTTTAATCCTTATCATAACTTGCAAATTGGCAAATTAATTTTTATGTCATCGCCTTTGCATGTAAACTAACACCATGTATTTCTCTAGAGTTTTCCCTCTTCGGTGGGGGAGGTGGTCCTTTTGTATCACCCCACAGTTCCTAACAGTGCAATATATCAGTTATTGAAAGTAATCAGCCTTAGGTAACAGAACTGAGCTACATATCAGTCAAAACTCACATTGCGCTTTTTAAAGAATTGCCATGTACATTAAAGTAAAAAGTGGTTAATAGATGAAATCTAAAGCAGTGGTTCAAAGGGTAAGCAACCACCGTGAGAGCTTTGTGGAAAAGGGATTTCCAAGAGTTGCTGACAATATCAGCAAATATCTGTTGATTGCAGTGTAATTCTGACTAGAGACCATAAAAGTGCCTAGTGTATAGTTGTCTTTCAAAATGTTAATGATGTGTGAGGCCAGGGTGGATCAGTATTTTATGAATTAACAACTAATGTGGACTAGCGCTCTGTTGCCACCTTCCACCATACAGGACTTGTCTCCCCTCCTCCTCCCGCTTGCCCACTGCCCTTGTCCATCTGCTGGTCCTTAGACCAGCTGTCGGACTCCTTGCTGCTGTCCTCCAGCCTTTGTGCATTCTATTTCATCCCCCAAAACTCCCTTTTCTGGTCCCTTTGGCTCCCAGTCTGTCATGTATCAACCAACCCCAGTTCAAACCTCATTCCCTCTGTGAGGCGCCTTCCTCCCTGACCTCGCCCCAACTCCGTGAGACCCCGTCCTCCCTGACCTCTCCAGGGAGATGTCCCTTCCCTCTAATAACTGTGATGTCTGCCGCCATTTCCTTTGAGATCTTCTAGGGGACTCTGAGTAACCTCCCTGTGCTCACTACCCGGGCCTTGAGAACATGATTTACCCAAGCACTACAATGAAGCGTGTTTCCACAAGAGATTGCTGGGTTTATGTATTGCCTTTGAGAGTGTCTCCACCACTTGCAAGAGCTGTGACTCTGTCATCACACAGGACTCTCTGTATCTGGCTTTCTTTGCTGGCTAACAAATAGCCAGTGCCCTGCAAATACAGATTTGTGAGTGAGCGGGAAGCCAGAATTCGGGAATTACTCACCACTTGTTCTTTGGGAACAACGTGAAGGTGTCGTTCTTTTACTATGACACAAAGAAAAAGGGATAAATTAGTCTTGTATTTAAATATTACAATGAAAATAACACCTTATTTTCCTTAGTGAGAACAAAAAAAAAGGATCTTTTTGTTCCTTTGTTACCCACTTGAACACTTTTAAATGGAAATCAAACAATGGTGTTTTGTGCTGCTGGAAGATCCTTTAGAAAATGTTCACCTGCCAGCTGGGCAAGACGTTGTTTGCAAAACTGTTTCCCTCCCTTTCCAGAACAAGCATTTCGCATTGGCATGGTTCTTTGCAACTGAGGACCTCAGAGCATCCGCAGACATTTCTGTGGCCGGAGGATGACACCCAAGCTCTCATCACCCCTTTGGTTTTCTGTCTCCACAGAGGCAGGGGGTAAAAAGCTCCGGAGCACTGTTCAGCGGAGTACAGAAACAGGCCTGGCCGTGGAAATGAGAAACTGGATGACTCGACAGGCGAGCCGGGAATCGACCGACGGCAGCATGAACAGTTACAGCTCGGAAGGAAAGTGAGTGAGGCCGCCATGACGGGTTTCCCCCAGAGAGCATCTTCTGTGGCACACACACAGATGCTCCAGTGCACATGCATAAGATACTCAGATGCACGCACAGGCGGCTCCGAGGCACATGAAAAAGATGTTCTGATGCACACATAGAAGCACGCACAGGCGGCTCCGATGCACATGCCTAAGATGCTCTGTTGCACACACAGACACACTGACACCCGCACTGATACTTGGTGCATCAGGCGCTGTAGGCAGACACACACAGTACTGGTTATTTTTTTTCCAAGTTTGATGGGTTTTGTTTTTTTTGCTTTTTGGATCACACCCGGCAATATTCAGGGGTTGCTCCTGGCTCTGCACCCAGGAATTAATGAATTCCAGGGATTGAATGGAGGTCAATCGTGTGTGAGACAAAAAACCCCACCCATTGTGTTATCAGTCCGGCCTTTTTTTCCCCTATGAATCCCACTGGTCATGGTAATTAGTAGTTAGGGCTGGGAATGGGGCTTTGTTTGTTTGTGTATTTATTCTTGCTTTTTGGGGTCACACCCAGTAATGCACATGGGTTACTCCTGGCTCTACACTCAGGAATAACTCCTGGCAGTGCTCTGTGGACTGTATGGGATGACAGAGATCAAACACAGATAGGCCTCATGCAAGGGAAACACCCTACATGCTTTACTATCACTCTGGTCCAAATATTCAAATGTTTTGGCTAAAACGGATATTTGGATGTTAAGGTTGGGAGAAGCAAGAGGTTTGGTGCGAAGAGGAATGATGAAAAGGCACAGGCACACATCGTTTCACTGTGTCACTCTCCATCTCCCTCCACAGGCGTTGCCCTTTGTATGAATCAAAGATTTGTGGTTGCCCTACACAGAATGACTCTGTTACGCTTTTTCCCATTTTCATAGCACAGCAGTGTTGTTTTTCAATTTACATATATTTTCATAAAACAATGCTGTTGCATCCTTAACAGACCACAGTCCCATGTAAACATAGCATGTATATGCACTGGGAAACCAAAAGATTGAAGTGTCGTGATATGTACTTGCTGGAGTGGTCTGGAACCCCGCCTGGCGGCGGGCCTATAACTGAACACTAGATACTTGCCATGCAAAACCCTCATGTACTGCTCCACAGAAATATTTAAACTCTAGTCTGTGTCCCAGAGGTTTTCATATCTGCGGTCGTTTTGCAAATGGGCTGAATATTCATCAAGACATTCGGCAAATACTCCCATACCCAACAGTATTCAGAGTCTTCAGGCATTGTGCTCTCAGGAATACAAAGAAGCCAAAATTAAGGGAGGAGGGAGGGTCAAGGCTTTAAAATCAGATAGAATTAGATATGGAAAACCTGCCTAAATTCACATCTCTGAGTTTTTTTTAAAGTTTAGAATAGCATTTGGCCCTCTTTGGGTCCCCAGTATATTCCAAGGGGGTGTGGGGTCAAAGCCAAAAATTTTGTAGCTGGGGAGGACCATGGCACAAAACTAGGAACCCGTCTGGTAGAACTGGGGTGGGGTGTGCACAAGAAGACAAGGTCGAAGAGGATCATGACCAGAAAACTGGTGAGAACGGCTGACTTAGAAAAGGGAGGTGGGGAGCCGGAGCGATAGCCCAGCAGGTAGGGCATTTGCCTTGCACGGCCAGCTCATGCCGGCCAGGGTTCGATCCCGGCATCCCATATGGTCCCCCCGAGCACTGCCAGGAGTAATTCCTGAGTGCAGAGCCAGGAGAAACCCCTGAGCATTGCCGGGTGTGACCCAAAAAGCAAAAAAAAAAAAAAAAAAAAGAAAAGAAAAGGGAGGTGGGTGAGCCAAGTTTTAAGTTAATTAAACTTCATTTGAATTAACTTGCTAAATTTAAGAAGTGCCTATCAGAATTGGCCTTGCTTATAATAGTCCAGGTATGATTCTAGGTACTGGAAAGACGTGAACAAAATAGGGAAAAACATATCTGTCTTCTCAGAACTCTAATATAATAAACAAGAAAAACCTTCCAGGTGCCTAATACAGAATTAATAAGTCCTATACTAGGCTGAATAGTCCTCATGCTCAAGAGAAAAAATTAAGCAAAGGAAAAGGAGATGATGGAAGATATAGCTGGATTTTATGTAGAGAGAGAAAAGCATACATCTGAGTAAAAGCTAAAGGCAGGGGCCGGAGTGATAGTCCAGCAGGGAGGGCTTTCGCCTTGCACGCAGCTGACCTAGGTTCGATCCCCAGCATCCCATATGGTCCCCCAGGAGTAATTCCTAAGTGCAGGAGTAATTCCTAAGTAATTCTTAATTCCATATGCCAGGAGTAATTCCTAAGTGCAGAGCAAGGAGTAACCCCTGAGCATCACTGGGTGTGACTCAAAAAGGAAAAAAAAAAGCTGAAGGCAGTTAGTGGGAACATGGATATATATGAGAGAAGAACATTCTCAGTTGAAGCAATGCCGAAGTCTGGAGGCAAGTGCTTATCTAGTGAGGCTGAAGGGGAAGCCGGTTAGGAATTAAGTGGGGGATGGGGGCAGGAGTCTTTATAAGGACTTTGCTTTGATTTAATTTTGGGCAGAGAGTGCACATGATGTGGGTTTCGATTTTCATAGCTCTCTCCTCGGTCAGGAGAGGAGATGGCAGCAGAGAAGACAGGTGGCCACACCAGCAAGGTCGATTTAGGGAGGTCAGATTCCAAAGGTGTTTTGACAGCAGAGCCACGTAGGTTAATTGCTGCATTTCCTGTGTATGATCAGAGATAAAGAGCAGGAGGTTGCTGCAGCTGCCTTAACAAAACGCCAAGGGCCAGGAGTCTGTTCTGTCTTAGTACTGAAGGCTGGAAGGCTGAGATCCTAAGCTTGACCTGTTTCTTGTCTCCGGAGGCCTCTGCCCTTGCCCCACTGATGGCCTCCCTCTCTCTGTGTCCACCCATGGTCCTTCCTGCCTTCATATCCCCCCAACTCCTCTTCATATTAAGGCATCGGCCATATGGGGGGCCTTCATTTCTATTTAAGAACTATTTAAAGGCCTGTCTTGAAATACAGTCACCTGAGAGTTAGGGCATCCATATATGGATGAGAGGGGGGGGGAGAGAAGAATTCAGTCCACAAAGGAGAAAAGATGAGTTCAGGACTGAGCAGGCAAAAGAATGAAATTGCCATTGATGATCATGGGGACCCTCTAGAGAAATAGAGTTTGATTTTATGTTTCAGGCTTCACAGTCTGGAGATAAGTAACTTTTCTGTTAGCTATTGAAGGCCTAAGCAGATATGTAGGTGAAACCATTCAATTACAGACTTATGTCCCAAGGGGAACATTCAAGCTCAAGACAGCAGACCAGGCTAGTGGTCTTCAACCACCCATACACAGGTGTAGAAAAGCTGAAGACGACCTATCTACCATCTTGGTTTATGACTGCCTGTCTATGGACCGGTGTGCAGGACAAATGACAGCTTGCAGTTATAAAAAAGTTGAGTAATGTTGGTAGAGGCAAAAACAGCAGTTGTGGGTTTTATACCCTGAAATGATGAAGTTTCCAGGGATTTCACATATCCAGAACAGATAAGAGGTTGAGGAATGAAGCACCCAATGTTTACTAGCAGAACTTGCCACTAAAGAGACTGAGCCCAGCACAAGACAGGGCGTCTAGGAGAGCAGAAGGCAGAGTATGTGTTTCAAGGAAGAGGTTCTAGTTTCAAGGAAGAGGTTGCATCAACTGATGCAAATATGTTTAACTGGGTGAGTGTCAAGTTTAACACTTGGATTTACCCTGTCGCTCTAAGGTAGCGTTGATCAGAGAAACTGGTGAATGGGAGAAAAATAAAGCAAGGAAGAGAAAAAGGGAAAATCTGCTCAAGTTTGAAAAGACAATGAGAGGCAAGAACATGAAGACATTACAGAAAGGCAATTCCTTTGAGGAGTTTCTGGAGAGAAATGGTGGTAACTGGAGCAGGAATTGGAGTTTGTAAAGGGGCTTTTTTTTAAGGAGAAGAAATAAGGTTTTTTTGTACTGAGGACAATGATCTAGAAGAGTTCCTTCAACCTGTAAAATAGGGTAAATAAAAGAATGTGTTGTCTCATAGTACAGTAATACCTGTTGTGGGATTAGTGTTCATTGTGTCCTTAGAGCTATGGGTAGACTTTATGATTTCAGTTCTCTGGGCCAGTGTTCACTGTGTCCTTAGAGCTATGGGTAGATATCATGGTTTCAGTTCTCTGGGCCAGTGTCCACTGTGTCCTTAGTTAGAACTGTGAGTAGACATTATAGTTTCAGTTCTCCAGGCCAATCAGAAAGACACAGAAGCAGAAATCTATAGTAGAATATGACTGATGCCAATAGTGGCTTACCTGAGCCCCTGGAGAATGACGAGGAAGCATTAGGGGGTGGGGGAGAAGGGGGAAATGACTGGGGTTTGGAAATCAGGGAGTATCCGAATTGATGTGGTAACACCAAGTTGCCATATCAGGAATGAAGCTTGAGCTTCCTGGAAGTAAACAGGGGTGGAAGTTTAATCCCATGTTCTTCTGCTTTCAGTCTTATTTTCCCTGGTGTCCGCTTGGCCTCTGACAGTCAATTCAGTGATTTTCTGGATGGCCTTGGCCCCGCTCAGCTCGTTGGGCGCCAGACCCTGGCTACACCCGCAATGGGTAAGTCCCCTCACTTGATTACATTGTTTTCTCTTTAGATTATTAAAAATTACATTCTCAAAAAAAAATTGCATTCTCCAAATTTCTGATCAATATTTTCTTTTTTTTAATATTTTATTATACGACTGTGAAGTACACAATTACAAAGATGTTCATAAGGTGTTCATATTTTTTGGTTTCGGTCATACAGTGTTCCAGCACCCATCCCTCCACCAGTGCCCATTTCCCACCACCAATGTCTGATCAATGTTTTCAACAGGAATGAGTATTTAGATTTTGCCACTAAAAAAGAAATATTCTTTCTTAAATCTTTATTCATATATATTAAACTTTTAACCTATTGTGTATATTTTAATGATAGTACTGATAAAAGTATATATATATGTATATATATTTTTTTAATTTAGGAATAGATGCAGGAAATGTTGAAATGATGTTATACCAAAACCTTAGGTTTATTCACTTTTTCACAAAAATATGTTTTCCTCCCATGCCTTAGGTGACATTCAGGTGGGAATGATGGACAAAAAGGGACAGTTGGAAGTAGAAATCATCCGGGCCCGTGGCCTTGTTGTAAAACCAGGTTCCAAGACACTGCCAGGTAAAAACAGAAGAAGTTTGCTTGTCACTCTTCATGTCACTCTTCATGTAAAAACAGAAGAAATTTACTTGTCACTCTTCATCAAACGCTACATGATTTCAAGTAAAGAAATTTACTTATCACTCTTCATTTTTTACATGAAAGACTTTATAGTTTATTTTGTTGCCAACATTTTTGTTTTCAGATCATCTGTTTTATAAACATACAAAAAAGTGAATCCATTTTCTATATCAGTGTATATCTTTATCCGTGAGAAAATGCTCAGTGAGAATGGTCTGCTGGGAATATAAGTCATTTAATGTAGTATGTATAATAGAAACCACACAAAATATAAACTTACATAGTAAAATCATTTTTACATAACATATTCATAAGTTATACCCAATAGTTGGTGTTTTTTGTTATTCATCAATTTATATAGAGCTACAGAATTCTTCAAAATCCCTAAAGCTCTGGAATTTGAATAAAAATAGAGACATACTGCAAATCACATTTGCCTGTATAAGCAAGTCATTCTAATTAGAAGACTCCAATGTCCTGTAGCAGATAAATAAAGACAGGAACCATTGTAAGTTCTTGCTATGATGTCACCTGTTTTGGACTGAAATATCATTATGCTAGAAAGTGGAACCACAGAAAATACCACCAACTCCAGATGCGTTGTGGAGAGAGGGATAGAGCATAGGGCCTGATGTCTGGCACAATTCCTGCACCTTCTGAACCTGGATTTCTTACCTCAGTACTCCCACTGGTACTGAATTACAATTTAGAATCCCTTTGTTCTTGATGAAATTCTCATCTAACCTAGTGATGATTTATACAAACAATTATGTTTATAGACGTCTAGTCAACCCACAGTGCTATAAAGAACATTCTAATTATTCATACATGCATGAAAATGCTTTGATGAGGAATTAGGTAAAGGTCAAGCTATAGAATTCATAATTGGCTCAAAGCTATTGTGAATACCACATCAAATCCCACATCAAATCCCACTGTATCTTATACACACCAACATCAGTAAACAAACCCTTTTGAGTGAGAAGTAAGTGATTTGTGGGTAAATAAAACATTAGTTTTGGAGCATGGCTTATTCAAAAATGAGAAGAACGGCTGGATTTTGGTTTTTTGTTTGTTGTCTGTCTTGATCCCAGTGTTTGTCTGTCTTGATCCAGCAGTGCTCAGGGCTTCTTCTGGGCTCTATGCTCAGCAATCACTCCTGGTGGGCTCAGGGAACAATATAGGATGCCGAGCCTCAAACCCTGGTCAGCTGCATGAAAAGCAAACAACCCAGCCCCTGTACTTCCTCTCCCACTCCACAGCTAGATTTTGTTAAAGGAAAAGGAGGCCTTGTTGGCTCAGAGGACATCTGTCAGCTGTAAAGAGGAAATGGGCATCAAGCTTCAGAAGCTTCAGAAAGAGGAAGTGGGCATCTGGCCACGTGCATTTGGATTGCCTACTTGGTCTGGCCTAGTCTAGGTATATCTAGGAGTTTCCCAGGATAAATCATAAGTACTTATGAGGGGAGAATGGTGGCCATGCCCAGTTAGGGTCTACATGATGAACATGGATAATCATACAAAGAATATACAAAAAGTGGAAAAGTTTTCAGAGCATATTTTTTTTCATGTAGTGATGAAGAGAGAGGTGATGCAGTAAGGTAGGGCTCCGTTGTACAGCTTCTACTGACTAGCTAGTCCTGAGCAACTGATTTCTGGAGTCTTTACAAAGGACTGTGCTCCCAGGGACGCTTGTCACAGACTGCAAATGACAAACCAATCTGCTTTTGCTTTCCTGACCCTAAAGAATTTCCCCCAAGTTAGGAGAAAAGGGGGATATTGATTATTTGATTACCTCTATGAATACCAGTAACAATTATAGACCTCATTCCCATAACCCGATGGAATGGTTTGAGGCTCTTTATGTTCCTGGAGCAAGCAGGTGCCCTTGGGCTCTACTTGCATGAGACAGGACATATGGAGATGTTACTGGTGCCCGCTCGAGCAAATCGATGATGAGCGGGAAGACAGTGATACAGTGATTGATAAAGACTTATATTTCTATCAAATATGATTGGAGATCAGGAGCATATCACTTTATTTACACCTGTGTCCTACTCTAAGTAACTAGTTGGATAGTTGCAGAATAGCAATGAATTTGGAGTCTGTGTCAGTATTTCTTGAAACTACCTGCATGGTCAGCAGTTACCTGTTAATCTAATGATTTTGGCATAGAGTTGAAACAGCAGGGCTGGAGAGATACTAGTCCAGAGAGTAAGACACTGATCTTACGTGTGGCTAGTTCAAATCCTTGGTACCACATATGGTCCCCTAAGCATTGCCAGGGGCCGCTCCTGAGCCCAGAGCCAGAACAGCCTCTGAGAACTTCAGCTATAACCCCAGAACCAGGAGAAAAAGAGACACAACAGTGACTCTTTTCTTTTCTTTCTTTTTTTTTTTTTTTGGGTCATACTCGGTGATGCTCAGGGGTTACTCCTGGCTCTGCACTCAGGAATCACTTCTGGCGGTGCTCGGGAACCATATGGGATGCCAGGGATCAAACCTGGGTTGGCCACAGTCAAGGCTCCTTCCCTGCAGTACTCTCGCTCCGGCCCCCACACCAGTGACTTTGATATCTGGCTGTTCAGCCTAAGCTGTCACCTTAGCTCATTACTAACTTGCTTTTATGTTTTCTCCCCAAGCACCATATGTCAAGGTGTATCTATTAGATAATGGAGTCTGCATAGCCAAAAAGAAAACAAAAGTGGCAAGAAAACGCTGGAACCTCTTTACCAGCAGCTATTATCCTTCAAGAGAGTCCTCAAGGGAAGGTTTTACAGGTATTTACTGTCTTGTTTATCCCTTGCCTGACATTTTATTTTCAGAGTCCTCATCCCTCGTCCCCAACTTTTTTTCTTACCACTTTCTTATTTCCCAAAGTGGATATTCACTGGACACGTTGAAGTCGTGAAAATGCTGTAAAGCTCTAAGACAGACCATTTCTTTTGAGTGAAGAGAAGGGTTGCAAACCCCCATCACATGGGAACAATAACCACCCTATACTGTGTGTGATCTTAACACACAGCCTGGTTTTGGGATTCTAACCAGTTATAGCCACTAGTTAATAACAGCTAGCTCACTTCAAGTTGGTATCAGCATTTTTACCCGCACGGCAAGCCTGGCAAGCTGCTCGTGTCGTATTTGATATGCCAAATACCAGTAACAGTTATATTAGTTCATTCCCATGACCTAATATAATGGTTTGAGGCTCTTTATGTTCCTGGAGCAAGCAGGTGCCTTGGGCTCTACTAGCATGAGACAGGTCATATGGAGATGTTACTGGTGCCCGTTCGAGCAAATCGATGATGAATGGGAAGATAGTGATAGTGATAGTAATTTTAGTTACCAGTGTTTTATGTACATGATTATTCTAGCATTTACCCGCATTTTTATTCTGCCAACAGATCATTGTCTGGGGAGATTATGGCCGCATGGATCACAAATCTTTCATGGGAGTGGCCCAGATCCTATTAGATGAACTGGAGCTGTCCAACATGGTGATCGGCTGGTTCAAACTGTTCCCCCCCATCCTCCTTGGTCGATCCAACTTTGGCACCTCTTACAAGAAGAGCTTCCCAGTCATCTCTGGAAAGCTCAACTGGACCTTCTTACTCTCGTTCATAGCAGCTGTAAAACTGTTGTCATAGCAACCAGCGTTACAAAAAAAAAAGAGAAAGAAACAAAGAAAATCACGGGTCACAAACCCTGGTCACACACTGCATGCTTTACTGTTGTGTCTTCTGAGCCTGTGTCTCAGGATATGGAGCGATCCTGTGTTCTCAGAGAAAGTTGCACACATTGTGCACTACAAGAAGGTCCTCAGGGGAAAGAGCAGAGCCGTGAAGAACTATCAGCTTTGCAGTTCAGTCACACGCAAGTTCTGGTCCAATCTGAAGCCATGGAGTAATCTCAAAGAATCTGTCTGTTTCATGCAACAAAAGCCCTTTTCAATGGCACCTTTATATTTTTATCGTTCCTTTTTTTCTTCATTGCTCCGGTCCCTCCCGTACCGCTGCCCCCACCCCCACCCGAAGCCCTCTTATGCCACAGAAATGCAGCTCTAGAGCCCTTGCACCGTGTTACAAAGCAAGGGAGGAAATTCATCAGGGGAAAGGCAAGAGACCCAAGAAGTGGTCCAGGACAAAGGGTCAGCCCGCCTCTGGCCAGGGACAGGAGCCACGAGGTGCCCAGGACCAGGGGCAGGCTTCCAAGCTCCGGCGGGCCCACCTGTCTCCATGCCAAGTTGTGTCAGACTCTGAAAATCAAAATTCTGTGGCTACAATTGTACTGAATGAAATTAAAGAAACTTTTTTTTTTTGCATGGACACTGATTAGCTGAATACTTAAATTATTTTCTTGGGGCTGCAACTTGCAAAAAAAAGAAAGAAGAAGAAGAAAATCAGCCATTTTCAACAATTTATATTATTTTTAAAAATAAATTTCACTAGTGCATGGTTTTAAAAAGGGAGAGAATGCAACAGGGTGATACAAAGACACACCATGTTTATTCTTTAATCAGAGTCTGTGTTTTGGCAGACATTACAAATAAAAATACTTTATAGAAGATAACCTAAAATTCTCTTTATGTGACAAATAAGTATAATATATTCGATTTGTTTCCATGTTAAATATAAAAAAAATCTTTCGAGGTTCAATATGTGAAAACTGTTAACATCTTCTCAATCTCACTTTTCGTCTTTTCCCTCTTTTATGCTTTTCTTTCTCCCTCCCAGAGTGAATATTCAATTTTAAGAATTACAAGTTTTTGACCTGATACTCTCTTCTACCCCACTTTCGATTCAGAGATGTAGAAACTTCTGAATTTTTTTTTTTTTAGTTTAAGGTCAGGGCAGGGGATGAAAAACTTAAATTTCCAGCATGTTGAAAGGGTTTGGCAACATGACTTGGGAATTCATTGAAGTGAGACAGCATGTGTTTGACCGGGAAGATATTTGAACTTTTGCAATCTCTTGTGTAGCGCATGGTGATTTTCTTTTCACCTTCAAAGTTCAGTTTACAGGAAAATCCAAAACTCACGTGGCCATTGAGATGTTTAATAAATTTGATTTTTTAACACCAGCATTATTCATACGGGGATTCGAGTATTATTTCTAGAAGATCTTTGGTTTTGTTTGTTTTTTAATTGAGGAAAGCAATTTCTTTAGCCAGTTTCCATTTACTCTGTCAATAGAAATCTTGCTAAAGATTTGGAGCTCTTTAATACAGGACTATTTACTAATTCATTTTTCTGCTGTAAAGTTCAATTTTTTCACAAGTTATATTTCTAAGGAAATATAATAACATAAATTTGCAACAAATAATTTTAAAGGCTCCACTTTTAAGTGACTCAAAAAAAAGTCAGTCTGCCTGTTAACAGTTCTTTGACGTCATCACCAAAAGTCTATACCCAGATCCCCAAACTTCAACCCCTGCCTTTAATTTTACACTTTTATTACCACTGGGGGTTGCTGCAAGATCATTTTTTTATTGTTAAGTTCCCCATTTAGAGGAGAAGTCATTGGTTAATGTAATACACCACCCAACCTTTTGGGCTCTTTTGAGTGCACTGTGATAACCTCATTCTTATCAATCCCATAAGGAGTTTATGTGTTTGCAGTCACTTTCAAAATCCACATACACGCCATTAGTTTATGTTAAGGCCATGCACAAAAATTGCTTTCTTTTTCATTTTCTCCATTCTTAACTTAGTGCTGACCATTAAAAACTCTCATGCCTGATAATGGTGCAAAAGTCCAAATGAGTATCATTACCAATGCCTTCTCTCATGCGGTGCGATAGGAACTAACCCAAGACGGTCTTGGCATCCTGAGATATCCGCGGGCCCAGGTAGAGTTGTTCCAGGAACGAATAAAACTTGGTTTGAATAATTTTGACACTGGCGTACTGGCTACAGTTGATTTACTAGACCCATAGTGTCTATTCTCTCCCTTAGAATAAACGTTTACCATTTTCCTGACAGCAAGCTGCTGTCACATCATCTTTTGTGTATATTCCTACATAAATTATTTCTAATTTTAATAAGAACATGACTGTATGGAATATTTGTACATACTTGTCATTATGCAGTATTTATTTCAACATTGGTGTGTGTTTTTTTTTAATTTTCTCATGTCTGCACCTGTGGTTTTGTCATGTAAATAGCTCTATTCCAGGGACCCTTGATGCCCTGTACATAGTAAGTTTTCAAAGTAAAGGGAATTCCAGTTGGGGGGAGGGGGAAAGGGCGGATGAGTCCTGTAACAAACACCAACTAATGTAAATCCAATTCATTCTGGTGATGGTATTTAACACTTTAAATAAAACATTTTCTTTACAGACGTGTGTATGCCCGATTCTCTCTGTCTTCCCTCCTCCCCACCCTCCCCTGAATGAGCCTATAGCAGCTCATTCCCTTCCCAGAACCCACACGTCACCTAAAGAGGAAACGTCTTCTACCTCACCATCTCCTCAGTGGACTGTGGGTCTCAGCACGGATAGGCCTGTCTGCCAAATGCCAAAGGATTTCTGCTCCGCATTCAAAGTGGCTGCTGGTAAAACAGGTGGTTGGTCTGCACTGAAGAGCTTTCTCCGTGCCTCATAGGCTTAAGGAGTAGGACGAGTGGAATGACTGAGGCAACAGGCCTCCACTGGTGTGTGAGTCACTGAGAACCATGCCCAGGCTCCACAGAACCTGAGTGAAGACAGCAGCGACTCCAAGTGCTTCCACTGGTATCAGTTCTGCCCTCCGTGGAGCACAGAATCACATTCCACTGGGACACCAGTGTTGTAACCAGACACATCAAGCCTCGTTCAGCAGCTGGCTTAGACATGTGAGTGAGAGGGTTGCCTCTATTCTCAGGTAGTACCTCAGACTGGGAGAGAGCAGAGTTACATTGGGAGTGCTTCTGGCTCTAAATATTTGGGGGTGGGGAGGTTTGGTGCCCAGGAATCTGGCTCAGTGCTCAGGAATCATTCCTGGTTTTGCCCACTCTTGAGGAAACCATGTAGGGTGCCGGGATCGAACCTATGTCGAGGCAAGTGCCCGACCTACTGTACTAGCTCCTTGGCCACTTTCTTGCTCTAAATTCTGAAATACGAGTTTGGATTCATTAGAAATCTGACCAAAATACAAACTTAGATCCCTCTGTTTCATCAGTTTCCAAAGATTCATTTTAGCCCAGTTCCCCATGCCTGTGTTGTAATATGAGTCCCTGTTTCAGACACATCCCCTCTCTGATCTAGGGAAATTTCTTTTCTGTTCACACATTCATTTTTTTTTTCTAAATCCTTATTACCATTCTCATGTGTCCTCTCTGAAGTGTTCCCTAAAGCTGATCCATGTTAATTCCTCCTTAAACTCCCAGCCCAGGACTGAGCTCTTCTCGCAGTTCCAGTAACATGGCGGCTGTCGTGGCTCTAATTCTACCCCTTTCCTAGACACTCCAGGTACCAGGGTTCCACAAGCAAACAAAAAGACGTGCTGGTCACTTTGGTAGGGGCTGGGAGAAAACTGAGCAAGAAATCATCCAAGCTGCTGGTTTGCTCTGACTTCATCTTTAACACTGTGTGCTCAAAAAAGAAAATGTGTGTGCTCAATGCATGTGTCTCCTGATAACCTCAACAACCTGCCAACAATCATGGAATAAAGACATTCACACACACGCACACGCACGCACACACACAGGTTTTGTGAATTGTGTATTGAGTTACGGGATGCAAGAGAAAATTAACAGCAATTAATGTCACTGCAATTCTCCATCTGGCTGGATTCAAATCACTTTCTCTGACACTCCTCTACTCACCTGGTAAGTAAGGAATTGGGTGAGATCCTTCTCTATCCATAAATAAACTTGGGCTAAATGTAAGCCCATTCAGGGATGAGAACATGCCTATTTGTCCCCCTTTTGTATTCTCAGTATCTAAAACAATAGATGTTCAATAAATATCTGCCAAGTGAACACTTTGAGCACTGTTCTGTGGGCCCCTCTTTTCCTAATCACTAACATAGCCAAAGGCAGTAGAAAGAATAAGTAACCGGAAGATTTGAACATTGGAGTAGAGAGATACTTTAGGTGTTTCTTTGTTTTGTTTTGTTTCTGCTTATCCAGCAATGCTATGGGGTTACTCTGGCTCTGTGCTCAGGAACTGCTTCTTGATAGTGCTCTTTAAAACATGGGATGCCAGGGATAGAACATGTGTTGGCATGTGCAAGGCAAATGCCCTACCCACTGTACTATCATTCTGACCCCTAGAGAGATACTTTGGAGACAGTGTATAAGTTGGACTAGGAAGGACGTTTTTATAGGACCAGGGATGTAGCCCAGGGGTAGAGAATTTGCCTTATGTGTGAGTCCCTGGATTTGATTCACAACATTGCTCCCCCCAACCCTCCAAATCAACAAAAGGAAGATTCTAGAGGCAGGAAGAAAAATAGAAAGATCCTGAACCTTGATGAGGCAGGGATTAGAGCAAGAGACACAAAGGCCCAATCTCGAGAAGCAGCAACATGGAACTTGATTTAGAGCCACACTTTGAAGTACATTTATTGCTGATTTGAACACTGAATAATATTTCAATGTTCAAAAAAGAGTCCTATTTATAAGCATTTGAGAAGGGTCTGTGACATAGCAGGTACTCTGGAACTCTGTGGATCAAAGGGTGATTTTTTAAAAAGTCAATAGTTGTTCTTTCTCCCTGAACCTTTATTCTGTGCCTAAACCCTTCTGAAAGCACAAGTTGTTCTGGCCATTTTTCAGCCTGGCAGCCAGCATATTTGTGGGGGAAGGACAGCGCCAGAGGTAGGGTCAGTGCTGTGTCCCTTGGGGATACGCCATCCCATTTGTCTGCTGCCCCATCTGGCTAGGGTGGGGATGGCTGTGTTGTATCCGTTGTCAAGTGTTGTCAAGTGCTGTGTTGTATCAGTTGTCAGTTGTCAACATCACCCCAAGCAGCTCCCCGTAACATAAGTTGAACCCAACATATCCTCTCTTCAGTGATGGTGACTCAGGATCATCATTACATAGAGGCAGTTAACTGAGAACAGGACCACAGGACTATCATTGTATAGAGGCAGTTAACTGAGAGCAGGACCACAGGATCATTACATAGAGGCAGTTAACTGAGAGCAGGCTGTAAAAACCAGCACGAACAAACTGCAACTGCCTTGCAATAGCAAAACACCCAAGGTCAGTTTAGTTGCACTGTCCTGCCCTGAATTCAAATCCAACTACTGACAACACGCAATCCCAGCTTGTTGCCTTTTACTCTGACCCTCCTTCCATGGGTTCCTATCATTACCACTGTGACTGGGGCTCAACATGCTAATCCTGGAACTGGCACATGAGCCCATGACACCCGAAGGGAAGAGAGTGTCTTGCACACTTGCAGGGGAGGAGCTTAAGCACATTCTGGCTCTGTGCAACCATTCTGGCTCTGGCTCACGGCCACATTCTGGCCGTGGTGTCCACAGATTTTAGTGACTATCTGGGGTCATGTACTTAAGTTGGGGAGCTTGCACACACAGCTGTGCACTGGAGAACCACTGCGTCCTCATTCGACACGGGGATGGAACACGCGGTTTTGTGCTTACTGCACAGGTGCTCTGAGTCCTGCACCATCGCTGGGCTGTCACCCCTTCCTAGATTCCCTCCTCTGGGTTTGTTCCTCTCTTCCCTTCTCCTCTCTGTGCTCTGAGGTGAGCACTTTAGTGCTTCAACTTCTCTAGTTACCCACTGGGGTGCACCCCATGAGCTGGCTTGCATTTGTACTGTTTGTTTTGGGGCCATATCCAGCGGTGCTAGGGGCTTAGTCTTGGCAGACTTGGGGACCAGATGGGATGCTGGTGATTGAACCTAGGCCAACTGCATGTGAGGCAAGCACCCTACTATTGCTCTGGCCCCATGTTGCTTTTAGAATGAATTATCTGTCTTTAATTTTCTTCCCCCAAGTCTGTTCAAGATCTGGTTGATGCGCCTTTCTAAGGACCCTTCTATACAGAATACCCTTTATGGACATTCACGGGATTCTCATGATTACATCATATGATTCCTCGCCATGTTTATTTCTGCTCTGTTTATTTAACCAAAGAGACAGGCTAAGACTCTAACAATCTATAATTCAGAGCATTTGTTAAGCCCTGACACCAGTGCTCAGGTCAAATCTGAGCAAGTGTCAATGCAGAAGTTCTGATATATTAAACACAACATGCAGCCCTAAGCCCAGAGATTGGCTCCTGCAGTACTAGGTGATATGATTCACTCAGTTCCCCTATGTCGCAGCTGACGACAAAGAGCAGTGGGATTCAGACCAGAATGCATGTCAGAATCTCAGGGAAACCTGGTCTAAAACCAACATGTGGGCCTCGTGGCCAGAGGTGTTGGTGGGTTTGAAAAAGTTGTTTCAGAATTGATGTTGCTGACACGGATCCCAGGATGCTGGTGCTTTGGAGAGCACAGGGTGGAGGCTCTGATCTGGAATGTTCACTCAGTGGGTCCATGCTTATGTCTGCCGGAATTATATTTCACTCTTCTCTAAAGAAAGAGGTCAGTGCTATGCCTTACAACAGTTTGTCATCCACATTTTCCAGGCTTTCATAGGCAGGGTTCAATCGAAGCTGATCAAAGCACAAGAGAAGATTTAAAATGTCCTGGAGTCAGATGTAAAAAATAAATAGGTAGGTAGGTAGGTAGGTAGGTAGGTAGGTAGGTAGGTAGGTAGGTAGGTAGGTAGGTAGGTAGGTAGGTATCTATCTATCTATCTATCTATCTACCTACATAGGTAGATAGGTAGTAGGATAGATAGATAGATAGATAGATAGATAGATAGATAGATAGATAGATAGATAGATAGATAGATAGATAGATAGATAGATAGATAGATAGATAGATAGATAGATAGATAGATAGATAGGATAGATAGATAGATAGATAGATAGATAGATAGATAGATAGATAGGATAGATAGATAGATAGATAGATAGATAGATAGATAGATAGATAATGTATATGAATAGTTTTTAAGTTTGTTGATGATAGATAGATAGTAGATAGATAGATAGATAGATAGATAGATAGATAGATAGATAGATAGATAGATAGATAGATAGATAGATAGATAGATAGATAGATAGATAGATAGATAGATAGATAGATAGATAGATAGATATTTGATAGTCTGAGACTAATATACAAGACCAGGGAAAACAGGTGCCAGGAGGACTGGTCAATGGCTGGAATCTACCACAAGTGTGTGTAGGGGGACACAGAGTAAGTAAGATAGAGAGGAGCCAGTTTGAAATAATTGCTGGAAATGGTAACGCTAGACTAGAACTGAGTGTTGCAAGAAGATAAAGGATATACATGATAACATTTTAGTGTCTGCATTGCAAAACAATGTGCAAAAGGAAAGAGGGAGAGAAGCAAAGACAGAGAAAGAGGGAGGAGAACACAGAGAACATAGAGTTAGGTTTGGGTGGGAGGTGGAGGGGGTGGTGTGTACGGATGGGGGGGGGGACAGTGCTGGAACACTGTCTGACTGAAACCCAATCGTGAACAGCTTTGTAATTGTCTATCTCACTGTGATTCAATTTAAAAAAAGTAATGTCTCAAGTCGTTAATAATGACTCTTCCTTTCCTGGAAGAAACAACAATAAGGAGATTTAAGGTTTCCAGTTACTTCCCCAGTACTTACTGCCTTGTATAAACAGACCTTAAGTTTACAGTTGGGAGTTGACTGTCTTTCCTCTATGTAGTCCACTGAGTAGCCCTAATGATGGTAAACCACAGATGTTTCTAATTTTTGGGTGGTGATTATCACTAGCAGTACATCTCTAATCCACATCAAATAAAACATTCATAATCCAGTGATAGCCCATATTTTATTAAGACAGAACTAGACAATGGGATCATGACCTGGATCTAGGTGGCACCTTGCACTCTCTGTTTTACTGGACTGAGACATTCCCGCCCCCATCCTCTCCCCATAGCCACGCTGCTTTCCTGTAATTTAGGGTCGTGTCTTAGTGCTTCTTCACTCAACAAATATTTATTGAAACACAACAGAAATGTGGAACTGTGCTCTGTGCTCTGTGGTGAAGTCAAGGAGGACTTGGTGACCTTGAAATGTTTACTGTGAGAGGAGAGGGAAGCCCTGCAGAAAGTACTAACCGCAAGTAGTACCAGGGAGAGAGGGAGGAGCAGGAGCATTGGTTTGGAGTGATCTGGTAAAGAGGGACATCAACCAGACTTTGAACAGGCATATGGCGGAAGAAAGGTCAGGGCGGGGGATTCATCCTAAAAGTGCCAGGAGCCAGAGTGAGTGGCTGTAGTGGGTAGGTCACTTGCCTTGCAGGCGGCTGACCTGAGTTCTATCCCCAGAACCACAAATGGTCCCCTGATCACCCCTAGGAGGCGGTCCTTGAGCACAGAGCCAGGACTTAGCTCTGAGGACCGCCTGAGCACTGTGGACCCCTCCAAAAGAAGTTCTAGCTGTAAGCCAAGTCAGGACAGGACTGGTGTTTAGTGCTCACGTCACAGCATACACAGGAGGAAGGAAGACAGGCGCAGAGGTGAGAGCAAAGACGGTCCTTCGTTCCAGAATTAGAGTATGTCCGGTCAACCATGCTGACTCCTGGGAAACTTGAAGCATCAGCCACTAAGATCTAGATACTTCACTTGACCACATCCATGAGTTGCCAATGACAGAGGAAGATTAGATAGCAAAGCTAATGAAAGCAGGGGGTGGGGGTGATGGTCAGAGACAAAGTGCCCAGGGGATCAATCATGTAGGAACAGACTACATATAATAGCCACTAACGCTGTCAAATCTGGGTTTTTAGGGTGTTGGCACCAGCAACCACACAGAAATGTTTGGGGGAGTGAGGAACTGAGGTATATTGGGGGTGGGGGTAAATACAAGTGCAGGGTTTGTGGAGCTCATACTCCTGGAAGGCCAACCAGAAATGGCATGAGGCAGCTGGACAAGTGGAACTTGAACACCAGGGACCCTCTGAGCTGTTGCATCTGTGAGGAGAGGCCTGGGAACGCTGCTGGACAATCCCGTGTCTTGAAACTAGGCATATTATTTGTATTATTTGTGGGCAATTTTCATTTAGAAGCATCTTCCTTCTCTTTAAAGTATTGCATTTCACTATAATTATCAGATTATCTGCCATTTTTTGCAAAAAATAAAAGTGGAGTGCACCCATCATGTAAAGCTTATATATATATACATACATATATATAGTCTATTTTTAAAAGTATGATATTTATGGGTGAAACTCAGAGCACTGGGTCTGCTGCAGTAGACTGTTTTCTCAGTGCTCTAGAATGTACAGACTATATATATATTTTTTATGTTTTGGAGCCCGCCCTTGCTGCTGACCAGGTTGTCCTTTCTCCCTCACTACTCCCTGCTTTTAGATTTGCAGAATTTAGTTCAACTGCCTCCAAGGTCAACGTTTCCAGGCGTCCCTGGGGCGTAGACCTTCCGTGCTAGCTCTTTTGGTTTATTTTTAAGAAAGACTTAAATCTCCGAAGAACTCTGACCAGCTTTTCCCCCCCCCCCCCACCCCCCCCCCCCGCCTTGAAGAGGATCACAGGGCATGCCCACTGCTGGCCTGCAACGAACTGCCCAGGCAAGCAGGTTCAGGCTGTTTACTTCCTTGGAGTGTGGGCTGCTTTGCTCCAAGGAATCAACGACATTAAAGCTTTTCCACGGACTCCCCAGGTGTGTGCGGCCCCAAGGCGCAGCCCTGTGGAAATTCACCCCAGAGAGAGCAAGAGGATGTGCTTGGTCTTGTAGCCCTCTCTAGTACATCCCCGCCCCACTGCCTCACTTTATGCACCACTTCTTCCCTTTATGAGGCTGAAGGGTCGGGAATGGAGCAAGCAGGTCCTTGGCTGGGCGGGAGAATGCAGGAGAGGGTGGGGGCCTCGGGAATCCTGCCAGGCCTGTGTCACCAGCCCACCTCGAAATTCTTGTCCTGGCACCCAGAGGGAAGCGGACAGAGCGCCAAGGAGAAGGCCCAGAGGGAGGGGCAAGGTGGAAGGAGCTCCCGAGTCAGAGGGGCTGCTCGGTCCACGGCTGGGAGGCCACAGGGGATTGTACTGGTTTAGATTTTTTTTTTATGTTGGCTTTTGGGGTCACACCAGGTAATGCTCGGGCTTACTCCTGGCTCTGCACTCAGGAATTACTCCCTGCGGTGCTGGAGGACCATAAGGGATGTCGGGGATGGAACCGGGCCCACCGCATGCAAGGCAAATGCTCTCCCCACTTCCACTTCCGGCCCCAGATACAATTAGAAATGAACAAACAAACAAATAAATAAATGGAAGAATGAATACATAAATAAATAAGCAAAACAAAAATAACAAAATCACCAACGTCAAAAAAGGTACGGACCAGTGTGGCAACGCCCTTCTCTGCACACCCTACTTGCCAGGGTAGAGTTGTAGTTGACTCTGGGCACTGAAGCCATTCTGTGACCAAGGCGCCGCTGGGCAGAGGGAGCTGGTCACAGCTGAGTCACAGCTGGTCACAGCTGGCGAGCATGGCAGCAAACACCGCAGCCAAGGAACCAGGAGAAGGATGAGGAAAGGGATCTTTGCACTGGGGAGCATGGGGCCGCCCCCTTAACCTTGAGCGCCTGCTGCGGGCGTGGTTCTGAGAGCTGGACCCAGTGACCTGAGCGCCTCCCTCGATCGCCCCCTAGTGTCCTACCCAGAGCTTTGCGCTCAAGCTTTGGGGCACTCCTGGGCCGCGGGTGGAAGGGGGTTGGGGGGGGGGTGACGTCAAGACAGCCTAGGACCCCCCTCCCCCACGCAGAGAAGCCAAACACCACTACTCGCTCCTCTGCAGGATTCTCATCTGACCTCACCCCATGCAGGGCCCAATTTTCACTAAGCTGAAAGGAAGACAAAGAAGGCTGCTTGTCAAAATCAAACCCCTTCTGCTGATTCTAAATGTTTTCTTTGCTTTTAGGCGCCTGATTGGCATTGTTGATAAGGGTTAGGGTTTCTATGGCTTCAAAATTCTGCACCCGTGGGTACAACAGATCTGTCCTGATGCCAGAGCTCAGGGCCCCCACTAAAGACACACACACACTCCACACAAACACACATGCACACAAACTCACACACAGAGAGACACACCACACACACTCACACACACACACACACACACACATGCACACGCACAGACACACTCACACACAGGCACACACAGACACACCTGCCCTATGGAGTGGCATCATTGAGACCAACTCCACTGGTGCCACCACCAGAGACCCCTAGGTGTCTGATTGTCACAGACAGGAATTAAGGAGTGCTCTTGGGGGCTTGGAGCAAACAGTTTCAGCCCGTGAGGTGCCAGATCCTCCCTCTTCAGAGGATGTTGGCCTCTTCCCTCCGTGCAGAGAAAGGGCTACCATCACCTTTGGCTTTCCAGCCCCAGTGCTGCCACTGAGCCTGTGACAGGTTTCATTTTGTTTTGTTGTTTGGCTTTTGGAGTCACACCGGTGATGCTCTGGGGTTACTCCTGGCTCTGCACTCAGGAATTACTCTTGGTGGTGCTCAGGTGACCACCTGGGATGCCGGGAATCGACCCAGCTCAGCTGTGTGCAAGGCAAACACCCTCCCTGCTGTGCTACTCCTGTGACGAGGTTTTCCTGTGAGCCCAAGTTCGGGTGAGGGGTTGGCTTCATAGTCACTGGCTGGTAGAGTCTACACATCAGCCCCAGAAAAGCGCCGGGAGAAATGCCCTGAGCATTTCTGTGAGAAAAGGTCTGTGAGAAGAGTCTGAGCCTCAGAGGGCCTCCAAGAGGACAGGAACACGGTAGTTCGGGGCTGCGCAGGGTAGGAAGAGGCACAGCTTTTGCCCTGGTGTCGCTTCGTCAGCCTGGGCTGCTAATGTGGAGCCTTCCTGTTCACTCCTGCATAGGTTCCCGGGCAGCAAAGCCGGCACGGAGAAACAGCCTCCCGTCTCCCTTCTTCCCTGTCCTGGCACCAAAGAAGTATGAGTAATTTATTTGGGGCTTAATGCAAGTGTATTTATCTTAATAAGATGCTAAGGGGCCAGAGATAGCACAGCAGGTAGGGTGTTTGCCTTGCTCATGGCCAATGGGGGTTCCATCCACGGCATCCCATATGGTCCCCAAGAACCGGCAGGACTAATTCCTGAATGCAGAGTCAGGAGTAACCCCTGAGCGTCGCTGGGTGTGACCCAAAAAAAAAAAAAAGACGCTAAATGCTACAGCAGGCAGCCCCACCTCAGAGTACAGAGAAATACATTGTCCAGATCATTGTCTCTTTTGTTTTGGCGTGCCGCTTGCCGTTGTATGCGTGAACTTCGCCCTGCTTGCCTTCTCACGCTCTGTCCTCATCAGCATAGCGTGAATAAGTCCCCATAATGTACAAACACATTGTTAGAATTCTCCAGAAGTGGATTCACCCTCAAACAAGCATCAGACAGACGAATAAGAGCAAAAGTCTATTACTAACCAGCGCACATCCTGTATGGAGATGCAAGGAAACTGAGTAACTGCCTGCACGTAGGCTCAAGCTCTACTTTGTCTACGGGAATGAGATGGGCTTCATGGCAGAAACTCTTAAGGGAGACATTTACATGCAAATATCCTTCACTAAGAATTTTTGGGGAAAAAATGCCATTTACCAGACCCTTTAAAGCAAAGTCTATGGAATTAACTTTTGCCAAAGACATACTTTTGGGGTGGCTGGCTGTTGGATGACGCCGCTCCCGGCAGCCGACTGTTGTTCCTGCACAATCTTTGCCCCTCCCTGCTGCCTCTGGCCAGGCCTCATGTTCTGATCACTCTCCCTCATCTTGGGGGACTGTATTTGGTGCCAGGGATCAAACCAGAGTTGGCTGCATGGAAGGCAGGTGACTGATTCCCTGGGCCTTCTCTCTGTCCCATCACAATTTGTGAGAGGCCGAGATTTGGAAGCACCCAGCATTTCTTTGAACCTCCAGACATAAATCTAAAAATTTTTTTAAACCAGCAAAATAATGAGATAACTTGACATTTTGTGTGCTTAAATTTAGAACGGATTACAGAACTTGACGTCTTCAGCTGCTTGTTAAAGCACCACGCAGAGACCAGGCAGTGCACTGCGTTTTATCTCTTTAGATAGGTTCTCTTTTGCCAAAATGTTTCATCTTTTTTTAGGGGGTACGAAAAGGTTTGAGGTCACATCTGACAGTATTCAGGGCTCACTCCTGGCTCTGTCCTCAGGGATAATTCTTGGTGGTGTTTGGGGGGGAACATATTGGTATCAGGGACACACTCAGGTCAGGCTCATGCATGCGAGGTGAGCACCTCACCCCATACTCTCTCTCCAGTCCCCGGTGTTTAACTCTTCCAGAAATTATTGAAGAACAAGGTTCTTGATGGCTTGCAAAAAGGCAGACCTTGGGGCCGGAGTGATAGTCCAGGGGTAGGGCGTTTGCCTTGCATGAGGCTGGCTTGTGCCGCCCAGATTCGATCCCGGCATCCCATATGGTCCCCAAGCACCCCAGGAGTAATTCCTGAGTGCAGAGCCAGGAGAAACACCTGAGCATTGCCGGGTATGACCCAAAAAGAAAAAAAAAGGCAGGCCTCTGGGAACCCTAAGATTCTGTGGTGAGGGGTGAAGTGTCTGGTCATCCCACACGGTCACTGACATGTTAGGCTCCCCTGAGGGACCTTTGATAATGGAAGGAGAGTGCTCATGAGATCACCTTTGACCCATGGCTAAGAATGTTCTTCAGGGGTTATTGACAGGTGTGTCTCCCACAAACTTCCGGGAGCTGGGCACTGCCTGACACAGAACTATCTCCTATAGTCTCACTGTTTGATCAATGAGAAACTGAAAGCTCAGCAAGGCTAAGTAACACCCCGAGCTCACACAGCTCTAAATGGGTAGCCAGGGTGCATGCGAAGTCCCTGAGTGCACCCCTGCCTTGTGGCTGTGGGAGTTGGCTCTGAGGCGTTCCTGCCATCACTAGGTACAAGAGCGAGATTAAAAACTGCTGATTCTGACCCAGAAGGCTGCCTCTGGGGCGGTCCTAGAGCTGGGAAGAGAATAAATACAGAAAGAGGAGGAGGCGGAGGAAAAGGGGGATAAGGAGGAAGAGGAGAAGGAAGAGGTAGAGGAGGAGGAGGAGCAGGAGGGGGAAGAATGGAACCTGACCAAGGAGTAAGGGCTGGGGATGGTGCAGTAGCCAATTACTGAGCTGTCTTCCAAGAGTGAGGCCACGAGTTTGATCCCTACTGCCTCCCACATGTACCCATGGCAGACCCTGACACTGTGTGGTCTCTGCTCACAGTTAGGGTGTGTGAGCACCGCAGCTGAGTGGGTGGCAGTGCCCCCCCACAATACACACACTGGTGCCTTGTGAGCACCAAAGCCAAGAGTCTTGCAACTCTTGGTTGCTACAATAGCATCATGGAAAGGGGAGAAGGACTGAGAAAGGGGAAGGAAGGAAGGAAGGAAGGAAGGGAAGGAAGGAAGGAAGGAAGGAAGGGAAGGAGGAGGGAGGAGGGAGGAGGGAGAGGAGGGAGGGAAGGAAGGAGGAAGGAAGGAAGGAAGGAAGGAAGGAGGGAGGAAGAAATGAAGGAAGGAGGGAGGGAGGGAGGAAGGAAGGGTGGGGAGGGAGGGATGGAGGGGGGGAGGGAGGGAGGGAGAGAGGGAGGGAGGGAAGAAGGAAGGAAGGAAGGAGGGAGGGAAGGAAGGAGGGAAGGAAGGAAGGAAGGAAGGAAGGAAGGAAGGGAAGGAAGGAAAGGAGGGAGGGAGGAGGGAGGGGAGGGAGGGAGGGAGGGAGGGAGGGAAGGTGGAAGGAAGGAAGGAAGGAGGAGGGAAGGAAGGAAGGAGGGAGGGAGGGAGGGGAGGGAAGGAGGAAGGGTGGGGAGGGAGGGATGGAGGGGGAGGAGGGAGGGGAGAGGGAGGGAGGAGGGAGGAAGGAGAGGAAGGAAGGAAGGAAGGAAGGAAGGAAGGAAGGAAGGAAGGAAGGAAGGAAGGAAGGAAGGAAGGAAGGAAGGAAGGAAGGAAGGAAGGAAGGAAGGAAGGAAGGAAGGAAGGAAAATTCAGCTTAGGGGAAGAAAAAATCATTGTCCCATTACTATGAACAGGATTTAGTATTTTGTAAGTACAAAAGTAGCCCTTCCAAAAACTGCTGTAGATCTTAGAGGAAATGAATCTAAAAGAAGAGAAATTTCTTGGTAATCCCTACCTAGAACTGAGCCTGAACATAGGCAAAGGGATATATATATGATAATCCCTAAGCATATGTATTACAAGCCACAGTGTGTTAAGAGAGAGATAAAGAAGAGAGAGAGAGAGAGAGAGAGAGAGAGAGAGAGAAGGAAATGTGTCTGCCATTGAGGCAGGCTAGGATAGGGGAGAGGGAATCAGGGAGCAAGGGTGTTGGAAAATGTGCCTGGTGGAGTGACGGGAGCTGAAACACTGTATAAGTGACACCCAATCATGAGCATCTTTGTAGTTGTATATCTCATGTTGGTATAATAAAATTTAAAAAATAAGAACGGAAATTTCTTTGAGCAGTGAGGCTTAGGCACCCCTAACCTTTAAGCACAACCATGATGGAAAATCCTGTCACTTTGAGTTTATCCAATTCAGACTCCTAAAACTAAAGGGTGTGGCCAGACAGGACCACCGGTGCCAGAAAAAGGTTTCTTCCAAAGGCCTAGCTTGGTTCTTTCTAGAAGCTCTGTATGACATCATATGCTTTAAGAGGGATGTTTGGGGCCGGAGTGATAGTACAGTGGGGAAGGCATTTGCTTGCATGCAGCCGGCTGACCCAGGTTTGATCCCCAGCATCCCATATGGTTCCCAAGCACAGCCAGGAGTAATTCCTGAGTGCAGAGCCAGGAGTAACCCCTGAGCATTGCTGGGTGTGACCCAAAAAGAAAATAAATGAATGAATGAGTGAATGAATGAATGAATAGATAGGTAGATAGATGGATGAATGAATGAACGAACAAACGAAGATGAATGAATGAATAGATATATAGATGAATGAGTGAATGAATGAATGAGTGAATAGATAGGTAGATAGATGGATGAATGAATGAATGAATGGACAAATGAATGAATGAGTAGATAGATAAATTAATATATAGCTGGGTGGATAGATATATGGATTAATTGAATGAACGAATGAACGAAAGAACAAACGAATGAACGAACGAACGAACGAATGAATGAATGAATGAATGAATGAATGAGTGAATGAATGAATGAAATGTTTCCTCTATTGCCTGAACGGATCCTCCTTGCAATTCTTCAAACTGGCCAGCAGGAGGCATGTGTTCCTGCTGTGCCCGTCCTTATCCCAACTTTCAACTGCAGGAGGGCAGAGCAGGCTCCCTTCTGACCTGGGCACTGCATTGTCATGGACAGAGCTCCTATTCTATAAACCCCACTTCAGGTGAGTGGGGGGGAGAGAGGGAAGTCAGGGCCTTGGCCAATGTGCCAGTGGATGGCCTTACCCAGGTGCCCTGACATTGTTGTGCTGACCTCTCTATACCCGACAAAACGAATCACCATGGGTCAGGTGATTTGACAGACAAGCATTCAGCAACGAGGCTGAGGGAGATGGACGTGGGGGGTGGACAGAAGCCCCTGTGGCCCTGTGCTTTGACACTGGCACCCAGTGGAACGCCACGCACCTAACTCTAAGCACATGGATTACTCCTTCTGCCTTGGCCTGGCCTCCAAACCTGGGCAGTCTTCCTGTTAATCAAGAGAACAACTCATCCATCTCCTCGTGGCTATGAGCGCCGAACACATGAGCCACGCTGCTGTCTTCCCTGTTTCCAGAAAGCCTGATGGATCCGTCCCCTCACATTTAGGCCAGCCATTAAGGAGGAGCCATGGAATTTCAACAAGACAGAAATAGAAAGCAGAAAGATGGGTCCTGTCAAAAGCTCTTAATTTAATTATGAGAACCCAGCATCTGCCTGCATGCCCCTCACCCCCACTCCCACACACACACAGGGAAAAAAAATTACTCTACCAGGGAGATATGGGGGTCTCAGCTTTGGGGGAGTGCATGCAGGCTGAGAACGGTGCTGGGGGGGGGGGTATCCAGAGTGGCTTCGCTGCAAGAGGCTGCAGAGACGTCCTGGAATCCTGCAGCTCGGAGCCGGGATCATCCGGCAGCAGTTAGTGGCTGGAGGAGCCTCAGTGAATGCTGGATACCGAAGACATTCCCGCTCTCCGGCCACCCCCCAGCACTCCTGGGGCCCTTGGCAGAGGCTGCTCATGACACAAAACCTCCATCATCTCCCACCTGCTTCATGCCTGCAGAAGGTGGCAAGGGAGGCCAGGGGCGGAACATGCAGAAACTGGGCTTGGGAAGCTTCAGGGACCTCTGAGGTGGTGTTGTCCCAGAGAAGCCCAGCTCGCAGCAGGACAGCTGAGCTCCTCTCCCCTTGAACAGTTGCTTTATGCTGTGTTTAATTTTCTCTTGGAAAAGCAATCTCTGAGATGGAAAGAAGCAGAAGCAGTCCCTGAAGTCCATTCTGGCTGTCTCTTCTCCAACTCAATTTCCAGCTGGATGTTTATGGCGCTCCCTTGGGGCTCTCTGCATTTCATTACTCTCCTTGGACCGCAGGCTACCAGCGTTTGCTCTTCCAGACCAGGGCTGGGAGCAGAATCAGAGTGAGCTCAGCATCACTGGAGGGGGCTCTGGGCTCTGCTGGCTGGACATCTGTGGATGCCCAGTGTCCAGGTAACAGAGAAAGCCCGGTGCTCTCAGCGCGACAGATTTCAGCCTCCCAAGGCTGCATGTCCGTGACCCCCTGCCAAAGCTGCAGTGCCTGTATCTTTAAGAACGTGCTTTGCTGAGGTCCTAAGGACACTACAGCAGGTGAGGCCTTTGCCTTGCACAAGTGACCTGGACTCGATCCCTGAGCACCCATATAGTGCCCCAAACCCCACCAGGAGTAATCCCTGAGCATAGAACCAGGAATGAATCCTCAGCACTGCCAGGTGTGACCCCCCCCCCCCCAACAAAAAGATTGTGCTTTGTGTGTGGGGACCCAGATTTCATCTCAGCACCACAGAGGGAGAATCCTCCCCCCCATCCTACCCACCTCCACCATCCCCTGCCACCCACCCACCCAGCACTGATTGGGAAGAGAGCCCTGAGCTCTGCAGAAAGGAAACCTTCAGCACAGCCTTCAGAGAACACTCTGGAGCCCAGCGGCTGGCCTTGGTTCGCTTCTCAGAACTGCCACTCGGCAGCTGTGTGGCCTCGGATAAGTTCTTTAACCTCTCTGTGCCTTTACTTCATCTTTTCTCCCAGGGTCATTGTGCCCCGGAGATGTTAGGGTCCGAGAATCTCCCTTTGAAAGACAGAATTACACGAGAATGCAATTAACAAAGCAGAGTTTATTGTGCTGGCTAGCCAGGGTCAAGCTCCCACACGCAGGTAGGTCCGATTAGGCAGGCGAGGCCCTGAGTCTCCTTAAAGGGGGTTTTATATAGACTCTTACTGTCCGTTGCAGCAGAGCCCACACAGTACATAGCCAATTAGTTTGTAACGCCATATCTCCAGCCTATTCATTCAAAGGTACATCACTTCTTAGCCTATAGATTCAGGGGTTAGCATTAGGGTGTGCGGTTACATGAGCAAGCAGGCAGGGCACGTCTCGCATGTACACCAGGTCATTTCCCTTGACCTGTCCACAACGCCATAGGCCCATCCAGGTGAGGCAGGTCTCGCACATGCACCAGGTCGTCTTCCTTGCCCTGCCCACATTCCACACCCCCCCACCATTTACCTTATTCTGGTCCAGTATCCTGGATGAAGAGGCATCAGCACCTGGGATGGAGGGGCTTATTATACTGACTTTACTGATCTCTGCTAGGGGGAATCTGTTCCTCTCAGGAGACATTCTCAGAGATAGAAGGGTCAGTTTAGCACGCAGTCAGCTGAGATGTGGGTCCCCGCTGGGCAAAGGCTTGAGCTAGAATGTGTGCTTTGAGAGCAAGCATGGAGAAGCAGACCTGGGCCCTACCTGGCTGGCATGGTCCGAAAATGATCAGCTATTCTGGGGCCGCCCACATCCCAGCTTGGGGTACATCATTGATCTCTTCATTTGAGCGGGGCTCTCTTCCTCCCCCACCTTCCTTTCCCTCTTTTTCTTCCTCTTCTCTTCTACTCCCTCCCCCATCTCTCCTCTCTCCTCTCCTTCCTCCCTGTCCCTTTTCCCTCCCTCCCTTCCCTCTCCCTTTCCTTTCTAAATCTGGTCAGAATGCAGGCACTGGGGCTGCAGTTCCCAGCGCATCCAGCAGAGTGCGCCCTACAACACATCCCTGCCCGGTCCCATGGCCGATGGCCAACCCACCTAGGAGTTTGCATGACCCTTGGGCTCGTCCTTTCTCCACAGGTTCCATCCATATTCCTACAGCCCTCCTGGCCAGGTGATTCCTAGAGCCAGCCAGTTCCCTCCCTAGTATCCAGGCCTCTCCGTTCCACCGTACAATGGCACTCATCCTGTCCACTAATACCTGCTCCAAATTACGGCATCTGGTCCTGATCCTCACCAACTGCTCCCTGCGGGTGCTCCTTGACCTGCTCTTGTCCCTAGGCCATTCTCTGTCCAATGTGTTCCTTCCTGTCTCTATACACTGAAAGTCTCTCACCTGTGTTCCCTTCCTGGGTTTACTACTCTGCAAGTGTAACTAGAGCTTCACCCCAATCACACCTTGTCCCCTCAGCTTTCCCGATCTTGGGCTCAGGCCACGTGGGTGAGATCCCTGCTGTCCTGCCATCTGGCTGGCCATAGGTGCAGGGTCTGGTAGAAGTTTCCTAGCAGGGGCTTGCCTTTATCTCCTGCTCACTCCACTCCTGCCATCCCTGTACCTGCTTTGCCTGGAGACCTTTTGGTGCGTGAGATTTTCCTTGTTGTTTTTTGCTTGTTTTCTTGCTTTGTTTTGTTGCTTTCGTTTGTTTCACCTACTGCTCAGAAGGGCTCCCTCTTGGCTTTTGTGTTTAGGGATCCTACCGGGTGGCACTTGGAAAGTCATGTGTAGTCCTGGGCATCGGATCCAGCTCAGGCACTGGGGAAGTGAGAGCCTCACCTGCTCTACTGCCTCCCAGCCCCATCAGAGTCCATCCTAAATGACCAACTAATGAACTAGGTAGTGCCGCCCCTCTGTCCACTCCCACAGTAACCCTGAGCATCATCTTAGCTCCCCTTCATGCCATCTGCATCAGCAAATAGGGCGGGGTAGGAATGGCAGGTTAATGGCTCATGGCTGGGGCTGGGGTTGAGGCTGGTGGGGGTGAGGAAAGAGGTTAAGGAGGACTGAAACTGGCTGAAACTAGCTCATCCCTCTGGAGTTTGGAAACATCCTTCTCTGCTGTGCTGTTCTCAAGCCTGAATCACCCACTCCAGGCAACACACAGAGCAGAGGCCACCGTGGGCATCCACCAGACCCTTCATCTATGTTCTGTGACTTAGTCACTTAGTTGATTCATGGAGATGTGACCCTCTTGTCACTTCCGGTTCCTGTTCTGTTCTGTTTGAAGACCTGGAGCTTGTGTGTTGGGCATTATAGCATCAGAGAAGACCCACGAGGAAGTGGTAAGTACAAATTTCAGAATTATTTTGCTTTTGAAAAAATATTTCAGGAAAAAATGTAAAGGATAAATACAATGGGACCAGCAATAGGGTCTTATGGGATGGGCCTCATTCCCACTCGTTTGCCTGGGAAAAGAAAGAGCTGGGGGCAGGCCTTGACCAAGAACGGACAGAGGGATATGAGGAAGTTCCCTTTGGATGAAAGATCAGTCCCCCTAGCCTTGTGGTCACCAGGCTAGGGGGACTGGAGGCCCCTCAGGTCCACTGTGCATCCTTCTGGCCCTCTGAGACAACAGGGTGTCCAAGCCAATAATGCCTTTGATACTTGGAAGGAGAGAGAGAGAGGGCAGGAAACCCTGTTTCTCTGCGTGTCCCATGGTTGGGAGCTGGGACTCTGCAGCTCCCTGAGCCGCCTTTGTTGGGCCACATGGGACTCTTGGGTGGTCAGGAGCGTAGCACTGGCCAGCCCTCAGCAGAGCTGTGGTCCTGGGGGATGAAGTGATCTGTCGAGGCCTCCTCACCTGGCACAGGGACAGGCAGGCATGCCCAGGGTCCCCCACTTTGCTCTGGGCTGGGTTCGACTTTCCTCTAGAATCACACTCATCTGGTCTTGGGTGAGAGGTCAGAGGAGGGGGGAGACTCCGGCCAGTGGCAGAGGACGGGATATTAGCAAGGGCAGCCCCGAGACCCTTCCCCAGAGAGGCCGCAGTGCTTTGTCTAGTCTGAGCCGAGCAGGGAGCTCGAGGTGCTTTGCCTGCCCGGTGGGCGGGGGGTGGTCTCCCCTGTCCCCTCTCTGGGCCTTGAGTGGGTCACTCATTTGGATACTTTCTGTATTGCTTTGTGGGTCCTGGGTCCCCGCTGCCTGCCTGGCCTTATTTCTGAAGCCAGGATGAAGCTAGGTTGCTTTCTTGGCACTTATTTGGCGGGTTGGGGGAGCTCCCAGAGCAGTTCCCAGCCTGGGGGTCTCCCTGACTCTCAGCAGAGCCAGGAGCAGGGCACCGGGGCTGGGCACGCAGCCTACCCGACCGCTGCTGACCTTTCCCCACACAACCCGGCTGAAGCCAGGGAGGGCGCCTCAGTGATGGAGGGCTGTGCTGGGGGTGAGGAAGGGGATTTGGGATTGGGAGTGGAGAGGCGAGGGGCAGAGAGTGGGGAAGATCGGATCCTTCTGATCCCCATGGCAACGGCCTGTGTGGGTATTGCACGAAGGCTGCTGCAGTGAGCACCTGCTGGAAAAATACACACACCACTCACACACTCACAAATCCACACACTGACACACTTGTACCCTCACATACACACTTACCCACTCACCCTCACTCATTCACACTCACACATTCATTCACATTTACACTCACACACTCTCAACACACTCATACACGCACAAACACACACACACTCAAAGATGCACAGTTCTGCAAGGCTCTCAGCTGGGTATGGAGTTTTTGTTACCTGTTTCTTTCCTTCATCCCTCCAGCCAGCCACAGAAATGCAGACACAGACAGAGGCGGACCTGTATACTGGGCTCTGATTCCTCCCCACTCGGGATACTGCACGAATAATAGTTCAGAGATAAGGCAGGGAATGTGCTCCTGACTCTGGAGACAGTGCTCGGGCAATACAGCAGGTGCTCAATCCCAGTGCTCTATCTTAGTGCTCTAACCAGGAGCTCTATCCTGGGCGCTCTATCCAGGGTACTCTATCCCAGCTACTCGATCCCGGGTGCTGTATCCCAGGAGGCCAAGTCAGCCAAAATCCATTATTGATAACGGAGGCACATAAAGAGAAATTGTAGGTTAATGGGCTCAGGTGACCCTTTTTAGAAGACTCAGGAAGAGGAGATGGAGGGGAGGGAGTGGGGGGGAGAGGCTCACCCAGCGGCAGAAGAGAAGAGAATGAAATCGAGTTGGAGATCTTTGCAGAGAAATAAATAATCCCACACAGCACAGCAAAACCTTTTATATGTGAGACAGGAAGCTGACCTACAGCTGCATTTTAAAATGTCCCAAGGGAGAAAAACTAAGAAAATGGTAATTTATGGAAGTGGAGGGGACGAAGGGAAAGGTGAGGAGGGAGGCGGAGCCCAGAGGAGCAGACACAGAAGCGAAGGCGGAGGCGGCAGACTGTCAGCCTGGTCCCCACTGGGGCACTCAGGAAGACTTGAGCCAACTTTTTATTTAAAAATAGGGGCTGGAGGTATTGAGGCTCCTGCCTTGCATGCAACCGACTTTGGTCTGACCCTTGGCACCACCTATTGTGCCTTAAACCCTTCTAGGAGTGAATCCCTGGGCACAGCAAGCATGACCCTAATACCAGTAAAATTAAAAAAAAAATAGGGGCCCAAGAAATAGCACAGGAGTGAAGGCACATGCATTGCATGTAGTCGAGCCTGTTGGAGCCCCTCATTGCAGGGTATGGCCCAAACCACCTCCTTCAAATAGAAGGTGGATGTAAGAACCAGGGTATCTGTGGGCAACATTTTCAGGACTGTGACCGTCAGCCTCCCCCACTTGGAGCCTCAGCCCCTACGTCCAGGTCTCTTGAAAGTAGGTCCATTGAACCGTGGGTGGGGCCAGAGCATTCTGGCCTCTTTCCACAGCAGCAAAGAGGCAACAAGAAGAAACAGGGTGCATTTACCAGACACTGTGTCCAGGGTGCTGGGTTAAATGTCCCTTTGTTAAAGAGAAAACCAAAACCCTTCCAGGAAGGCTCTCGGCAGGTCAAAGGAGAAGGGGAGCGACAGATGCTGGAGGAGGGCTGAGAGCCGCCCTCAGGAGTGACGGGGAGAACAGGCTCGCTAGAACAGGCTGCTGAGTGTGTCCCCACAGCTCTGCCCTGTGCCCAGGCACCCACAGGAGAGCTGAAGCATTTCATCTCCTACTACTGAGCTTTGTGATGGCTGCAGTGTCCTGCTGTTCCGGCACAAAGCCAAGGACGGAAGGGAAGGAAGCTCTGTGGCTTGTTAAGACACTGGGTTGTATCTCTTATTTAATTGGCCGTTGATTTTATGGTGGAATGCTACAATTTTAATACGTCCATAAATCTGTTTCACCGTTTGGGGGAAATTTTCTGTATTAAGAACACGCCAGACAAGGGTGAATACAAGAAGAGGGACCCATGAATACAAAGGACACATTATTAATTTTTTAGGAAGCTCGCAACAGGATGCTCCATAAAGAATACTAGAGAAATGAGAAGAGAGGATTAAGTTTGCAGGAAAATCTCCTGATTTGAGGCAGACCCTTACAATTATTTTGATGAAGTAAAGAACACACACACACACACACACACACACACACATATCCGAGAGAAAAGCCAGCAATGAAGTTAACATTGGCAGAAATGGGCCACTTCGCCAGCAGAGCCAGTGAGCTGGTGAGCTGGTGTGTTCACCTCAGAGAGGTGAGCTCTGGGTGGTGCCCAGCAAGGAGCAGGCTCCAGGTCAGACACTCACTCAGTTCAGGGCCTCAGTTTCCATTGCACAGGCTGCAGAGAGCACAGATCTCCAGAGGCTTCAGGGGGAGGTCGAGAAGAGATGCTTCATTAAAGTGCCTGCGCCGTGCAGGCAATGGATACTTAGGGGTTTACCAAGGGGCTAATTTATGGCTACGGTCCAGTGCAAAGCCAGGACAGAGAGACCAGGCCTCCGCTGGGAGGAGAGGCAGAGGCAGATGCCTCCTCGTCTGGGGCACACTCACCCCCAACTAGTCCTCCCAGGGCCAGTGGCTCATGCCGATGCTCACTCATGCTCACGTCCGACTGCCCATGTGCCCATATGACTCATTTGTAGCATTGAGGAAGGTCGGAGTACTGGGGATGCTCGAGGGGGACCTCAGGGCTGGTGGGCAGTGAGGACGCTATGGGAGTGGGAGCTGAGGGGGTGGAGGGGGGGGGCACTGGCCACATTCAAGCCAACCTCGGATTCCAGAAGGAAGCAGGCAGGTGGGCAGAAAGAATGGGGGGGGCTTTTGCTGCTCCCCACTCCCCACTGCCTGGCCTTGCCTTTGATAGTCAGAGCATCCTCCACTGTGGGATCTCATGGCACTGACAAGGTCAGTTTCACATGCTGACACTTCAGTTTCTCCCCGCCTCCACTCTCTGTAATGTGAGCATTTCCGTTCCCTCAGCACAAAGGGAGCTGGAAGCCCTCTGTGTTGCTGCCGGAGAAATTTCCGCAGGTCTGTTTCTTGCCTGCCTCCCCACTCTGCCTCTTTTGCCTTTCGTTAACCTCATTCTGCCTAAACTCAGAGTGAGGTGCTTTGCCTGGCCTGGATGTAGGGTTCCTGTGTGCCTCTCTCACACCCGGAGTAAGTCACGGGCCTGTGTCACACTAAGTCACTCCAGAAATCCAGCCCACTTATATTGGGTGTGAGAAAAGATTTATTTGAGAGAGTCTAAAAATTGATCATTAAACAATGATCAATGCGCATTAATGCTGTTCACATCCATCAAGAGAAAGCTCGGATGTGTGGGCTCTTGCTATACTCTTCCAAAAGTACCCAAGAGGCCAAGAGCATCCCAACCCTCAGATGAGAGGGTGGTGGCAGCCTCCTATCGCCTTTCTTTTCATTGTACCAGACCTGGGGACACGAACAGATGACTAACCCAGCGGTAAGGAGAAGCTTACCTCCCGGTCGGGCAGCAGGGGAGAACGCGATGCCCACTGCAGACACAGATGCAGCACCACACTCACAGTCGGATGCTCTGAGTCTGCTTCTGAGGCTGTAGGATCAGAGCAGGAGGGAACAGGGACTCTCAGAAAGGACCGTCCAGAATGCAGTTACTCACATCTGCCTGGCAGTCTGCCACAGGGTCTGCACCAACTCCCCCAATACCTCTGTGCTGTTGTGTCTGTGAATGGTGACCACCCAACAAGGCAGCATCAAATTCATGGACCTTAAAAACTTAAGTATGGAATGTATAGTATGAGATTAACATCCAAGGCTGGGAAAACAGGGGCCAGGAGGACAGGTCAGTGGCTGGAAGGTGCTACAAGAGTGTCTGGGGGGGCAAGGGCTATTAGAGAGAGAAGGGACCAGCATGACAATGGTAGTTGGTTATGATCATTTTGGACAGGAACTGAGTGTTGAAAGTAGGTAAAGGTATGCCTGATACCTTCCAGTATCTGTATTGCAAAGCATAAGGCCCAAAAGGAAAGAGAGAGAGAGACAGACAGAGAGAGGGAGGGAGAAATAGGGGGGGAGAGAGAGAGAGAGAGAGAGAGAGAGAGAGAGAGAGAGGTGCCATAGAGGCAGGCAACAGGGCAGGGGTGGGGGTTAGGGAGGGAAATTGGGGACATTAAACTGGGGACATTAAACTGGGGACATTAAACTGGGGACATTAGTGGTAGAAAATGTGCTGGGTGAAGAGACATTGTTGGACCATTACATGACGGGAAACCAATCATGAACCACTTTGTCACTATGTATCTCAGGGTGACTCAATTAAAAAAATGTTATTAAAATATCTTAAGCACAATTTATTACTCAAAGGATCAGCATCAGGGGACTCGGGGTGGGGGACTGGCTGGAAACAGGAGCCCCCTGTCCTTCTGCTGCTTCAGACTCCTGCAGTCAGTCCTAACCTGACTGGGCTGATGGGCTGGCTGACCACACACTTCCGGTCACCCGGCTGAGCCTGGAATCACCCCTGGCAGGAGAGGCCGAATGAGAGTCCACCCCCTGCAGCTCCCCCATCCCAGCTCTGGGGCTGGACTGTCTTCCCTCAGAGTGGGGAGTGGGGCTCTGCCCAGGGGAAGCAGTCAAGCATTGTGGGCTGGGGAAGTTCTTTGTGGGGTGGGGGGCGAGTCCCAGGGGCCTCCACAGAGAGAGCCAGGGAGAGAAGAGAGTGGTGGTGGCAGAGGTCAGAGAGTAAGAAGGCACCCACTGCTGGCTTTGGGGTGGCCGAGTGCAGAGTCTACACCTCTAGCTACGAAAGCAGGAAATGGCTCCTTAGAGCTTCCATGGTGCTCTAGTGATTGGTTTAGCAACAGACTTTGCGGTGCTCAGGGAGCTACTGCTGGCGCACCCGTGTGTGTGTGTGTGTGTGTGTGTGTGTGTGTGTGTTGGGGCTTGCTCTTGGTGGTACCCATGCCAGCTGCTTGCAAAGCATGTGCTCCAGCTCTTTTGATATATATGTCTCCGTAGATGTCTGAACTCCAGGACTGAGCGAGGATCATGTTGTTTCTATAAGCCACAACTGATGGCCACGGCTGAGAGCCACAGAAGGGGCCATGCTCACGCTTGATAAAAAGTTGGTTGTAGGCCTCCTTGGAAGGGGCCACACAGACATGGGATACCTCTTTGTCTCTCTGTCCCTTCTGCCATAGTCTATTGGCCAGTTGTGCCCAAGGTCACCCCATATTCACATGCTGGGGGAAAAGGCCCTACCTCTTGCTAGAATCTATTTCTCTTCTTAAGGGAAGACCCACAGGGGTAGTAACTATGGCCAACTTTGGGGGCTATCTGACCCCACCATGCCCTTTTAGAAAGTAACAGAAGGACACACAAAGCCCCACCTCAGCTTGGTTTCTGTTTTCATTGCCAGGGACACAGAGCATGGGCGCCAGGACCTCAGCCACGGGTCTCCTCCTCCACCTTTGGGGTGCTTACGTGTCTCCCAGAAGCCATGGGTGGCTGGATTTCACCCAACACTTGGGGGCCTGTTGTTTAGTTGCGATCTTATCTGCAGGCCTCCTGGTTGTGGCCTGCCACGGCTTCCTGCCCCCTTTCCTGGTCTTCCCCATCTCCTGGGTGGCCACGCGTGTCCTGCTGGGCTGCTCCAAGCACGCCCGCTGCTTTCTCGTCCTCTTCTTCTCTCTCCTGCGGCCTGCGGAGGGCAGGAACGCCTTGGTTGCGGCCGGGCACGGCCATGGTCATCTTGGGCCACGTGGAGAATATTTTCCACAACTTCAGAGGCCTCCTGGATGGCATGACCTGCAACCTCCGGGCCAAGAGCTTTGCCATCCACCTTCCGCTTTTGAAACAGTACAAAGAAGCACTTCAGTGGCTCTACGGCCTGGCTACGCCCCTGCGTGTCTTTGATGACCTGGTTTCCTGGAACCAGACGCTGGCTGTCTCCCTCTCCAGTCCCAACCAGGCCCTGGAGGCCCAGATCAATGACACCCAAGGCCAAGTCTTGAGGACCTGGTACCACGTGGTGTCAGCCACCGAGATGCTGTCCACCTTGGGGCGGCGGGTGCTCGCCATGGCAGGACTTGCCCTGGTCCTCCTCAGCACTGGCCTCTTTATGAAGCGATTTTTTGGACCCCACACGGGGAAATTTGAAAACATCTACATCACCAGACAGTTTGTTCTGTTTGACGAAAGGGAGAGGCGCCTCCAACGGCCCTCTGTCCTCCCGCTGAGCCAAAAGGAAAGGAGGAAGTGCGTGCTCGTCCCATCCTTCCTGGCCGACCCCGCAGAAAGGGAGGAACCTGGGCCTGTTCTTCGCTCCCGTGTTCCCGCATTGCTCCCTCTGGGCGCTGTTTGCGGCCACCGATTACCTGCTGTATCGGCTTCTGGCCTCCGTGAGCACACACTTCCACAGCATCCCTGGGCTGGAGCTCCACCTGAAGCTGCACAGAGAGGTAGGTGCTTGCGGGGAGAAGCGGGTGTGCCCTGCCAAAATCAGGGGTCCGAGGCAAGGCCACGCCTCCCGCCTCTTGGCCCCCCCTCTTATGCCCACACAGTGCCTGAACGTTGCCCAAAGAGCACTGGTTACATGGAAGACCCAGTGTTAGATCTGGAGAGATTTGTTTTTGTCATTTAATTAATTTATATATTACAATTTTCCTCTCACACTTTATATAAACACTGTGATTTACTAAGTTGCTCATGATAGGGCCAGAGTGATTGTACATTTGCCTTGCACATGGTCAATCCAGGTTCGATCCCGGCATCCCATATGGTCCCCTGTTGGAGAACGCCGCCAGGTCCCCGACAGTGTCGGGACAGAGGTTCTCTTCTACCTCCGAGGTCGCTGGGAGAACAGATGAAAACTCACGAGTCGGTGCAGTTCCAAAAAAGGCTTTTAATAGTACAAAAGCTCTTCCACAGCACTCCAATATAATGAATAAACTTTAGCTCTGGTCCGAACTTCGACCATACAAAAGAGCCTAAGTCTCCCACCAAAGAGAGAGAGGATCTCACCCGAGCTGAGTCCTACCCAGAAGGAGCAAAAGGCCAAAGAGCAAAAGGCCAAAAGCCAAAAGCCGCAGGAGTCAAAAGCTGAAGGCTGAGGAACCAAAAGGCAAAAGGTGAAGGGGCCTCAAGTCAGCCCCTTATATACACCAAAGTAATCCAATCGGGAGGTTGTCATGTCAACAAAGAACCCTAAACAGAGTGTAGTGCCACACCCTATTGCAGGTATAAACAAAGGTTAAGCCAAGGACTAATCCCGAGATTATCTCTTATGTAAAACACTGGAGAGAGAGAGGGCTGATATAAAGTAATACATCTTAACTTCATGAGCTTCATGTAATCTAGATGGTACCCACAAGGTCCTTCTTATTATTATCTGCACCAGGGTGATTCTGAGTATCTTGTTCTCGTGTACTGAAAGGGTCACTCTTGCCTGCTTAGAGCAAACTAGTATGATCCTTCCTATAGTCTTCCCTATAGTCTCAACGTAGCCAGGGTGGTAGTCTCCTGGTAAATTCTAACTGTCCCACGCTGGGTGCAGTGGGTATAAAGAGGAGCTGTGCCCAATCTAGAAAACATAGAAGTCTTAGTAGATGTATAAGTCAGAAGTTATTCAATCAAGGTGACTTCTGCAACTGCCACACCCTCTAGCAGTGTTTACATAGAAGAAGTCTCATTAGAATGAACCTTGACTTAAGTAGATTAAGCTGGGTGTGGGCAAAACAACAAAACTCCCAGATTAGCTAAATCTGTCCTCCAACAGTCCCCTAAGCACCTCTAGGACTAATTCCTGAGTGCAGAGCCAGGAGGAAGCCCTGAGCATCATTGAATGTGAACCACCCCAAAAAAAATAAAATTCAATTTGCATGGCATATGTATATATATATAATATTATATATATAATATGTATATATATGTATACCCTATATGATATATATATCATAATATGTATATATATACATATTATGATACCAATACCCAAGGTCAGGCAAAACATGGATCAGGAGGTCTTGTCAAAAGTGGAATTTACCATAAACGGGTGGGAATTGAGGTTAGGTAAGACAGAGAAAGGAACAGTGTGCTAATAATTGTCAGAAGGGATAATACCAGCCTAGAACTAAACATAAATACAGGCAAAAAGATACACATGATAACCTCTAAATGTATGTATTACAATCCACAATGTGTAAGAGAAGGAAGAGAGAGAGGAGAGAGAGAGAGAGAGAGAGAGAGAGAGAGAGAGAGAGAGAAAGAGAGAAAAGAGGTAAAGAACCTGCCATAGAGGCAGGCTAGGGAGAGGAGGGAACTGGGGACATGGATGGTTGGAAATGGGCACTGGTGGAGGGATGGGTGCTGGAACACTGTATGACCGAAACCCAAACATGAACATCTTTGTAATTGTATATCTCATGGTGGTATAATAAAATATTAAAAAAAAATAAAAAGAAATAAAAGCCAAATGCTGTTCATGATGATTTTTATAGGCATTCAGTATTCCACACCCATCCCTCCATCATTACATCTTCCCTCCACCACTGTCTCCATTTTCTCAACCACCCCTAAAGCCTGCCCCCCATATCAGGCCCCTCGGTAATTTAATATTGCATTGGCTAAGAGAATGATCAAAAGTGATCATTTTTTGAGTGATAAAAACAAACAAACAAACAACCCTTGCATGCAGTCCACTAGGTTCCATCCCGGCACTCACCATCTCTGAGGGAAGAGCAGAGAGTAAGCCCTGAGCACTGGGGGGTGGGGTGGGGGGGCTGGTCCCTCAACACAAACAAAACAACAAAATACAAGGACCGAGGTGAGCACTCGATGGCAATTTGTCTTGCAAGCACAAGATCCATATTTGGTCTGTGGCAGGGAAAAGGGAACGTGCAAATTCCCATTACTCTATCCTGTTCCTTCAGCTGGACTGGAGCTGAGACCAAAATGCCAGTGTGTGTGTGTGTGTGTGTGTGTGTGTGTGTGTGTGTGTGTGTGTGTCTGTGTCTGTCTGTGTGGGGAGGGGGAGGTAGTTTTGGTTTTCTTCAAAACTTGATTATAGTTCAGGTAACATGGTTATAATAGTGTTAATGGTTACATTATTTTGGTTTGGTTTAGTTTGGTTTCAGAGGCCAAGCATGGCTATTCCTAACTCTGTGCTCAGTGATCACTCCTGGCAGTGCTCGAGAGATTCCATGTTAACAGTTGAACTCGGGTCCACAGCCGCCAAGACAAGCGCCTAAGCCCCCCATACCACCTCTCTTTTCACGTAGGTTGTTTTGATGTACAAAGTTACGACTCCACCACCACCGAAGAGCTCACAAGTCTGTGCTTAAGTGGATGAGGGAAGTTTTATCCTCCTGTCATTCTCCTAGGAGGCCAAGACCGTGTCCTTGACTCTCAACCCACCACCCTTAGACTGGGACTGAAGTTTTCACCCCTGAAAGCTGTCCACTGGCTCCATGCATCTTTCAGCGGTCACGGTGGTTCCTCTGAGCTGCCCTGGGGACTCTCTCGCCTGCCCTCTCCTCTTGGCAGCTGCAGAGCAAAGCCTGTGTTTGAAGCCTCTCATTTCTTCATCTCCTCTTCCTTTCCATGTGGAACATGGGGCTTGGGCAGGAGGGTGTGGAGATCCCAAGCGGAGCTCAGAGGCTGAAGAGCCATTTCCTGTGACGGCCAATAAAGTGGGCCAGATGGAGCTCAGGGCTGTGCAGTGTCCTTCTGTCCAGCAGGGGCAGGGAAGGGGCATGAGGTGAGCTGCAGGATGGGGTGCAGGGGAGCCTGTAACTCAAGGCACCAAATGTGGATCTTGTGCTTGCACCACATACACCCTGGGCTGCCCTTGCGTTTTGCTGTTTTGTTTATGCTGGAGGACCACCCCCCACGGTGCTCAGGGCTTACTCTCCGCTCTGCCCTCAGAGATCTCTCCTGGAGGTGCTCAGGGGTCCATATGTGGTGCCAGAGATGGAGACAAGTAGACTGCATGAAAGGTTTGTTTTTTAATGTAGTGATCATGAGGCAGTACCAAGTGGGGCGTGCATGTGTGTGCATGTGTGTGCATTGCACATATGTACACACAGGTGTATATGTGTATGCATGAGCGCATTGTATATGCAAATGCATATACACACATACACATTATGTGTGCATGTATGTACACATGTGTATGTGTGCACATACATGTATACATGCATGCACCTGTATGCATTAGTGCATTAGTATGCATGTGCACACATGCATATACATGTGTGCACATTATATGTGAATGCATGTACACATGTGTATACGTATGCATGTACTGTGCATGCATACTGTGCATGCGTGTGTATATATGAGTGCATTATATGTATGTGCACACACGCATATATACACATGCACATTATATGTGCATGTATGTACACACATACACACGCACATCGCATGTATGTGCACACATGTGCACATACATGTGTGCACATGTGTACATGTGTGTGAAGGCCATGCACTAATTTAAACTGGTAGAAACAGTTCTTCCCATGGGTCTGAATTTTCCTCCTCTTAAAGGAGCTTTAGTCATGTGTGCTGGCTGCAGGGAACAGACAGGATGCCTGTGAACATCCCTTGAAACCCCACTTTCTGTTCCAAGCTTTTCCTCTCTGCAGGGTGGATGCCCCACTGTCTGCAGGGTGGGTTGAGAGTCAAGGACACCACTTCCCTCCTCTTCTTTTCCAGCTCAGAAGGTGTGGGGGCAGGTCCAGCCCCTCCTAATCCCGGGGCCCTTCTCTGCTTTGATTACACTGAGCACAGGCTTCCCCTGAAGGATTCAGTTAATTACAAAACCCTTTGCTCTAGCTGTCTGGAGAGGGAGGATAATGGAGACAGTGTTTCAGATGAAAGTCAAATAAGACAGTCCCATCAGCTGGGGCGGTGGTGAGGGGGAGTAAAAGGGGCCTCTACCTCTCCGCCTGTTCTCTGGGATGCTCAGGGAGGCAATTTCTTCTCTCTCTCTCTCTCTCTCTCTCTCTCTGTCCTTTCCTCTGTCTCTCTGTCTTTCCTCTTTGTCTCTCTGTCTCTCTTGCCTCTATTTCTCTGTCTCTTTGTCTCTCTCTCTCTGTGTCTCCAGTTTATTTCTTCCTTGGCCCTTCCTGCGCTAATTTATGATGAATCCCTGCAATTTCAGCAGAAGTGGGACAAAGCAGCAAGTCCTGTTTTCCAAACCGAAAGTCCCGAGCCTAGCTTGGCCAACATCCCTGCACAGAAGCGGAGGGCTCCCCATGCGGGAGGCTGTGCTTCCATCCTTGTGGGTGTGGAGCCGGTGCAGGTGCTTCTCGGGTTTTCTAAGCCCAGCTGTCAGTGGTGTTCTGCCCTGAATCGCCCTTTGGCGACTCCTGGTCTCTCCCAGCCCCCAGCCCAGACGGAGTCAGCGGGAAGGGAACCATCCCTCCCCCTCTCGCGATGGTTCGCAATCAGAGCAGAAGGGAAATGGCATCAGTTGAGTGAACCAGGATGGCGAGCAGGTATCAGCAGAAACCATCCAGGCTGCCGCTCAGTGAACACCTTTGGGCACAGAGCATGCACTGTGCGACCCTTTTATTTCACAGACCTAAGCAGAGCCCCAGCCTATCTTAGCGACTCATTTTTCTACAGAGATTACCACTGAAAAGGGTCAGGGTGCCCCTTCGTACTTTGCAGGGCACTTTCTTTTTGGCTTTTGGGGTCACACCCGTGATGCTCAGGGATTACTCCCAGTTTTGCACCCAGAAATTACTCCTGGCAGTGCTGGGGAGACCATATGGGATGCCGGAGATCTAACCCTGGTGAATGACGTGCAAGGCAAATGCCCTCCCGCTGTACTATTGCTCCAGCCCTTTGCTGGGCATTTTGAAAGAGTTCGCAAGCTGCCTTCTTCACCTTTTTCAGTTGTTGTTGTTGTTGTTGTTGTTGTTGTTGTTGTTGCTGTTGTTGTTGTTTGGGAGCCAAACCCAGCTCTGTTCAGGCCTTACTCCTGTCTCTGCACTCAGGGACGACTTCTGGTGGGCTTGGGGACTGGAGGGGTTGCCCAGGATGGAACCCGGGTTTCCAGGACAAACCACCTTCCCCTGCTGCAGTATTGCTCGGGCCCTGTGTTCTCAAGTCATCTGCATCACCCTCCACGAACCCTACCCACCTCCTGCTCCCCACCATAAAAGGTTGACTTGACGCTTATCAAGACATGACTCCCCACTGCAAAATAACTCCATGCGAAATTTCTAGATGAAGACAACTTCCTCCAAGACCGACACTGCTTCCTCTTGCTTCCTGCAGGACCTCGGTTCTGACCTGCCCAGTGACTTTGTCTCCTTCAAGAGGAAGGAGAAGAAAAGCCGCATCTTGGCTCTGGAATCCAGAGCTCCCCATTGTATGGGTGCAACAAAGGCAGAGGTGGGGTGGCCCCTGAAAGCCCCAAGCCTAGCTGGAGCAATGACACTCCACCCTTGATATTGGCAGGAATGTCTGCGGTTGGGGGCGGTGGGGTCTCCTGCATCCTTGCAGGTGTCGGGGTGGGGCTGCAAGGAGCACCCTGTTAGCTCTGCTGAGTGCTTGGATTCTCCAAGAGTCATTTCCCTCTCCCTGGCACCAGGGCTCCAGGGTGCTGGGGTGATAATAAGTTACTAAGTACTCCTGTCTGTAAGGTTAATGCTCTGTCCCCAAGCTGCTTCATTTACACTGGGAGCAGTTTATTCATGGGCAGGATCCGGTCCATTAATTCCTGTTTTACCAAATTAGAAAACAAATCCACCGAGAGAGCAAATGACTTTCTCAGGTCAGGGAAGGAAAGGGCTGAGTCAGCACACATCCCCTGCAGGTGGGCGTGCTGGGGCCCCTCAACTTCTCTGGCTGCAGGGGGCCATGAACTAGTTCTCTCACCTGCAAAGAGCCCTCCTGGGCATCCAAGAGAAGAGAAAATGTCCTACTTGGAAGATCTCCACTAGCAGGATATCAGACCCCCTCAATAAATGCTAGTCTTTATTATTATTTTGTTTGTTTGCTGGGGGTTGTTTCGGGATTATATCCAGTGGTGCTCAGGGCTTACTCCTGGCATCACTCAGGGCAGGGGACCGTATGGGGGTGCTGGAGATCAAACCAAAGCTGGCTGCATGCAAGAGAAGCGCCCAATGGACTGCACTATCTCTCTCAGCCCCTGCTGTTCATATTCTTGCAGAAAGTCCCTCTTCCCCCCTCAAGCTCTCCAAGGGGTTACATCACTGCTCCCCTCGCCCCCACCCCACCCCTTTGTGAGCTGCAGACTGTTGATCTTTGTAACGCAGATAACATAGTAGTCTTTTTTTTTCCTTTTTTGGGTCACACCCGGCGATGCTCAGGGGTTACTCCTGGCTCTGCACTCAGGAATTACTCCTGGCAGTTCTGGGAACCATATGGGATGCCACATGCAAGGCAAACGCCCTACCAGCTGGGCTGTCGCTCCGGCCCCAAACATGGTAGCCTTTTAAAGGGACAGACTTTCTTTGGAGGGAGGCAGAGGGGGGACACTCCCAAGCATTTGTTTAAGTGACCTGGGTGACTTCCCTGCAATTCTTGACCAGTCGGCCAGAAGTTTGATGTGAGGCCAGAGGACTGCAATATGCCTGGGCTCTGCAGAGCCGGGAGTTACCTGGGCCAGCTCAGGGGTGCAGGGGGACCTCCAGGGAAGCAGCCAGTGATATTCTGTTTGAAGCTGGCCCCATGCAAAGCAAGTGCCTTAACCCTTGTACTATTTCTCGGGCCTGAGGGAACAATGGCTATACATATGACTCACTTCTAGGCTGGAGGAAACGCAGCAGATGAGGCGCTTGCCTTGCATGTGGCCAACCTGAATTTAATCCCCAGCATCTCTTAGGGTCTCCTGAACCACACCAAGAGTGAGGTTCAAAGACAGGAGTGAACTCTGAGCACAGCTGAGTGTGGTTCCAACACAAACAAAATAAGACCCACTTTTTAAAAATGTATTTATTTGTATTGAATTACCATAAGATACAGAGTTACAAAATTGCTCACGATTGAATTTCAGTCATATAGTGCTCCAACATCCATCCCTTTACCAGTGTACGGTTTCCCACCAATGTCCCTGTATCCCCATTCTGCTGTGCCCTCCCCAGACTGCCTCTATGTTGTCTTTCTTTCTTTCTTTCTTTCTTTCTTTCTTTCTTTCTTTCTTTCTTTCTTTCTTTCTTTCTTTCTTTCTTTCTTTTTTCTTTCTTTCTTTCTTTCTTCCTTCCTTCCTTCCTTCCTTCCTTCCTTCCTTCCTTCCTTCCTTCCTTCCTTCCTTCCTTCCTTCCTTCCTTCCTTCCTTCCTTCCTTCCTTCCTTCCTTCCTTCCTTCCTTCCTTCCTTCCTTCCTTCCTTCCTTCCTTCCTTCCTTCCTTCCTTCCTTCCTTCCTTCCTTCCTTCCTTCCTTCCTTCCTTCCTTCCTTCCTTCCTTCCTTCCTTCCTTCCTTCCTTCCTTCCTTCCTTCCTTTCTTTCCTTCTTTCTATCTTTCTTTTTCTTTCTTATCCCCTTCTCCTTCTCCTTGTCCCCCTCCCCTCCCCTCCTCCTCCCCTCTTGCTACTCCACTCCCCTCCCCTCCCTCCTCCTCCCCTCCTGCTCCTCCCCCCCCCTCCTCCTCCCCCTCCCTCTCCCCCTCCTCCTCCTCCCTCCCTTCCCCTCTCTCCCTCTTCCTTCCCCTCCTCCTCCCTCCCTCTCCCTCTCTCCCTCTCTCCTCCTCCTCCCCCTCCTCTTTCTCCTTCACTTCTCCTTCTAAGACTATACTTTCAGGGATCATTTCTATAGTTCGTTACTTCTCCTTCTACTCCTCCTCCTCCTCCTCCTTCCTCCTTTTTCTCCTCCTCCTTTTCCTCCTCCTCCTTTGTCTTAATTGTCATTGTCATTGTCATCTTCATCTTCTTCCTCCTTCCTCCTGCTCCTCCTCACCCCCTCCACCCCCTTCCTTTTGGGCATTATGGTTTGCAGTACAGGTACTGAAGGGTATATGATTATATCACATATATCCCTTTACCCCCTTTCAGCATTTAATTCTTGTCCAGAGTGATCATTTCCAACTATCATTGAAAAAGACCCAGAGTTGCTTTAGCGGAAACAAATTCACTGTCTGTCTGAAGGGCAGTGCAGAGAAAGATGATGACTGAGGTGACAGTGGCTTGGATTATCCTTTCGTTTCAGGATCCAGGAACTCAAGACGTCATCTATGGAGCTTCCTTTAACATCTCTCTGTTCGAACCTCACTGCATCCCTACCCCAACGCTCCTTCTCACTAAGACCTGGCTTCCTGTTAGTCTTATTCTCGCCACACTGGTGATACTGGGACTCTTGTCTTCCATCCTGATGCAACTGAAAATCCTGGTGTCTACTGCCTTCTACCCAAGCGTGGAGAGCGCCGCATCCAATACCTGCATGCAAAGCTGCTGAAGAGAAGATGGAAGGAACCCAGGGGAGAAGAGGGAAGAACACCGAAGTGTCTACTATACAAAGGTAAGCCGGAGCACAGGAACAACCTGGAAGAAGGGATTTGGGACTTGAAGGACCAGTGGAAAGGGCGTTTCAAAGTGTGCCTTCAATGTCACATAGGGCTCAGATCACCAGGAACAGGTGAGATACCGAGGATGTTGGGGGTGGGAGTTAGTGTTGATGGGTGAGCCTGGCTCAGGCTTTTAGGCTTTTAAGTTCTGTGGCTTTGAACAGGTGGACAGTGGGGTCCACAGTTCCCTCAATATACTGATTTTGGCTGAGTGCCTGCTTCAGACACACCCTCAAGAAGCTGTTGGGAAGAGCCTAGGAGGTGACCTCTAGGTCCATGTCCATTAAGCGATACTTTCCCAGCTCAGAATAAATCATAGAGGGAACCATTCACCCCAGATTGACTTGACTTTTTTTTGGGAGGGGTGGTTGGTTTTGGAGTCACACCCATGATGCTCAGGTTGCATCAAGGAATCACCCCTGGTGGTGTTTGGGGATCCATATGGGATGCCGGTTTCAAACCCGGGTAGGCTATGTGCAAAGCATATACCTTCCCTGCTGTCAATTGCACCAGCTCCCCATCACAGTCTTACAGTCTTAAGAATTTGCACATTTCCCAGCTTGAAAGCATGTTTACAGAAGAGATAGATGCTGATGTAAGTGTATTTCATGCCTACGTAGGGTAACATGAGTTTCATACATATTATGAAGTGCACACTTGTCACAGATTTTATTTGTTAATGCCAAGAGAGACAGTGATAGATTCCAAACAAACAAACAACAAACCAAACCAAAGCCCTGCACAGAGATAGGCCTTGGGGAATACCCAAATGAGTTTGCTTAACAGATGCAAACCTGGCCTCTTTCCCAGAGCTGGGTGGGAGGATCAATTGGAATTCAGGGGAGAAACTCATTTGCATGCATTGTTGCTATAAGCGCTGCTCTACCACTTAGAACACTGGGAAATAGCTCTGAGAGGAAAGATACCCTGCAGGATCGACTCTCTCTTCATTTCAGAGTGCTTCACCTTTGCCCCTAGTAACCCCGCCATGAGAAGTTCACATCGCTCTAAAGTTCAGCTATCCATTCGCCTCTCTCCTCAGATTCATTTTTGGCTTCCGGTCCTGAGAATGATCAGGAAGAAAGAAACAGACACTGCGAGTCAAGACAGTCCATGATGGTCCCTGAGGTTCTTCCGGACCACATTGCACCTGCAATTCTCATCCAGCAAGGGTTGCTTCCCTGTTTTCTGAACGTGGAGAGAGCTCTGAGCATGGGCCTGAGAGGGAGACAGTTGGCAAAGCCCAACCATTCGTCCTTAAATGACTACTGTGGAAATGATCCTCTATCTTCCAAGCAAGGACAAGGTCGGGAATGAGGGTGAGGAGTGTGCAAACCACAGGCTGTATAATGCCACTGAAATCAAGGCAATCTGTGGTTCCATGACAGGACAAACAACTTGTGCTTCTTGCTAGCTGCCCACAGTCCATCTGTCTGTATTGCCTGCCCTGCAAATGATGTTATGAATATCGAGATGACCCTTGGCTGCCAAAAGTTCCCCAAGCCCTGGTGTCACAGGACTAGCATTGGGCCCCTTGAATCCTCTACATTGAGTAATATTCAATGTAAAAAGACCGCAAACATCAGTCTCAACTGCAGGCTCCCAGGCAAATGCCTAGAAGAACATACATGTATAATATCTATGAATTCTTCACCCCTTCTCTGAGCTTTATAATTCTTGCAGCTAGCTGATAGCTCCTCCCTGTCCCAGATCCAAAGACACTCTAAAACCATCTTCTCACCACCTCAACTCAACTCCTATCTCCTAGTTTTCTAGATCTCTTGATTTTCCACATTGAGATCCTCTGCCTGGTTTTCAGGGAACATCTGTACCAAATTCCTAGGACTTGTGAAAATGAGCTTATTGGTCCCCTTTACATTCCACACTCAATACTGACTCCACAGGGAATTATGTGCAGGTCTCAGTATTGGGTTTAGGGCATGCCTCATCTTATTTCTGTTGCGGTGACCTTCCTTCACTGATAATGTGGTGTCGGGGAACACCGCCGGGGTCCCCGACAGTGTCAGGACAGAGGTTGTCTTCTACCTCCGAGGACTCCGGGAGAACAGATGAAAACTCACGAGTCGGTGCAGTTCCAAAAATGGCTTTTAATAGTACAAAAGCTCTTCCACAGCAATCCAATATAATGAACAAACTCTAGCTCTGGTCCGAACTTAGACCATACAAAAGAGCCTAAGTCTCCCACCAAAGAGAGAGGATCTCACCCGAGCTGAGTCCTACCCAGAAGAAGGAGCAAAGGCCAAAGAGCAAAAGGCCAAAAGCCACAGGAGCCAAAAGCTGAAGGCTGAGGAACCAAAAGGCAAAGGTAAAAGGTGAAGGGGCCTCAAGTCAGCCCCTTATATACACCAAAGTAATCCAATCAGGAGGTTGTCATGCCAACAAAGAACCCTAAACAGAGTGTAGTGCCACACCCTATTGTAGGTATAAACAAAGGTTACACCAAGGACTAATCCCGAGATTATCTCTTATGTAAAACACTGGAGAGAGAGGGGGCTGATATAAAGTAATACATCTTAACTTCATGAGCTTCATGTAATCTAGATGGTACCCACAAGGTCCTTATTATTATCTGCACCAGTGTGATTCTGAGTATCTTGTTCTCATGTACTGAAAGGGTCATACTCGCCTGCTTAGAGCAAACTAGTATGATCCTTCCTATAGTATACCTTTAGTCTCAGCGTAGCCAGGGTGGTAGTCTCCTGGTAAATTCTAACTGTCCCACGTTGGGTGCAGTGGGTATAAAGAGGAGCTGTGCCCAATCTAGAAAACATAGAAGTCTTAGTAGATGTATAAGTCAGAAGTTATTCAATCAAGGTGACTTCTGTAAGTACCACACCCTCTAGCAGTGTTTACATAGAAGAGAGATCTCATTAGAATGAACATTGGCTTAAATAAGATTAAGCTGGGAGTGAGCAAAACAACAAAACTCCCAGATTAGCTAAACATGTCCTCCAACAATGTGGGGGTCTGGCAAATTCGCCACCATAACAACTTACTCTTTCTTTTTGTGCTCGACCCCACATTGCAGGACAATACTTTGAGATGATGCAAACATTCCATTTCCCATCCTATTTTTACCCTCTAATTTTCACATCCTTGGATGAAAAATAATTTCAGTGGTCACTGAATAATGATTTTTGGGGTATGTCCTAATATTGGTATTTCTTTTAATTTTTTGAAATTTATTCCTGGTATTTCTTTTTTTTTCTCTGCTTTGTGGGTCACACCTGCGATGCTCAGGGTAACTCCTGGTTCTACACTCAAGAATTAACTTGGCGGTGCCAGGGGCACCATATGGGATGCTGGGTCTCTAACCCAGGTTGGCTGCATGCACAGCAAATGCTCTCCCCACTATACTATCACTCCTGCTCCTATCGGTATTTCTTAATTAGGATTCCACACCATCATCAAAATCTTTCTTTTGTTTGTTTTCAGCCTGCACTTGACAGTGCTAAGAGACTACTCTCAGCTCTGTGCTCATAGATTGCTCCTAGAAGTGCTCAGGGACTATATGGTTGCAGGGACCAAGCCCAGGCTTGCCTGCAGGCAAACCCTATGCCCATCACCTCTCTAGCCCAAGATACAGTTCTTCGGAAACTTAACTGGTTTCAGACACTGGAACAGACCTTTTACCCATGTTTTTTCATTATATTGTACCGCCATCCTGTGAGTTAGGGATCATTATTTCCATTGGGTAGATGAGAAAATGCAAACAAGAATAACCTGACTTGACGGCCTGGCGTGGAGTGTGGACACTTCTTGTTTAAAGTTTCCAGTCATTCTAACAGGAATTGGGATTAAGAGGTCCCATTTGGGGGAGTTTGCCAAAATGTTGGGTCTTTCAATGCAGGGTGTTAGCAGTGATGGTTCGCTAAGAGAAGAAATATTTCTTAAGTGTGTCGGAAGTGTGTTCTCTAACCTCTAAGCCCATCTAAAGACTCTGCTTTCCAACTCTGAAGACTCCTAATGTGTGTTGGCATCATCCAAAGCCTGAGCATGAGGAAACCTTGTTTCACCCAGAATTTGCCCCAAATTATAAACTCATAGAAGGTTTTATGGGCCCAAGTCTTCTTATCATGCAACATCTCTCCCATGACTCATGTAATGGTCCACACCTCTATCACAGGCCTGACTTGCCACCAGGAAAAGATTTGAGAAGGTGAAGTCTTGGAACCTACTGAAACATACTGACTGATGTTTGCTTCATTGTGTTTGATAAGTAAACAGTGGTATATTATAGCAAACTGATCTCAAGTGTAGTCTTGGTATTTATTTCTCCAAAACAGAGAAGAAAACTGCACACATTAGTAAAAGTAAGGAACCAACTGTTCAGTTTTCAGAGGAAATTGAATGCCTTTGCCCTTCTAAATTCTATCAATTAGCAAATATATGTGTTTACATAAAACCACCACCAGCCTCTGCAGTAAACATTTGAACAGAGTCCTAGGGAGCTGATGAGGCCCAGGCTAATAGCACTGGTCTCTGCCTTTGGGGCACTTCCAACATCACTGGGACACTGGGTGTTTACACAGTAGCGATGATGTAGGATAGCTTGGGAAAGGGGCCGAGTCAGGTGGTATCTTTCTGGTACCATGGCTGGATTCTCTGCCTTGACCTGTTAATAAAAGTCTAATTTTCCATGCTTTTCTATGGAAGGGTACTGGTAGAGCTGGCAAAGGGATCTTCATGTCCTTGAAATCAAACCTGTCTTTCTGAAGAGTATGATTTGCTCCAAGGTGTAACTTCTGACATTTGACACAAGAGTCACTTCTCTTAGACCTTGCTTTTACTCTGAAGTCTCTCTTGGAAGGACAGTCTGGCAATGAGGTGTGGCCACAAAAGACTATCTTTGATGTTTCCTTTTGTGAACCTGAGGTGCTCAGGGACCACTTCTGGTCAGTGCCTGGGGTCCCGAGGACCATGTCGTGCTGATCCCTGGCTGGTATATGCAGAGCAAATATTGCATCCCTTTGAATTCTCTCCCTGTTTACATCTTCATTGTTCAACTCCTTGACCTGTCCCAAAAAATCCTAACCCAAACAAAACCCACCATGACATCCCCAATGGGATCAATTGGACCTTCGATTAACCACCAAATAGGAGATGGTAACAAAGATTACTTTTTAATTACATTATTTTAATTGAGGGAAACATAGACCAAATTTATTTTTTTTTTTGCTTTTTGTGTCACAGCCGGTGACGTTCAGGGGTTACTCCTGACTCTTCGCTCAGGAATTACTCCTGGAGGTGCTCAAGGGACTATATGGGATGCCAGGGATCGAACCCAGGTTGACCGCATGCAAGGCAAACACCCTACCCGCTGTGCTATCACTCCGGCCCCAGACAGACCACATTTTTTAATGGCAGGTAACCATGACTATGATCATCTCAGGTTAAGTAAAATGTACAGAGACTTTTTTTCTATTTGGGTCACACCCGCCGATGCTCAGGGGTTACTCCTGGCTCTTTGCTAGCAATTACTTCTGGTGGTGCTTGGGGACCATATGGGATGCTGGGGATCGAACCTGGGTTGGCTGCATTCAAGGCAAATGCCCTACCCATTGTGCTATCGCTATGGCCCCACAAAGAGACTTTTAGAATGGGAAAATCTAGATTCCAATCCTCACTTTGTTCATGATTAGTGATGTTGTCTAGGACCATTTTGCTTTTACCTCTCTGAGACTCAGCTTCCTTATTTATAAAAAGGAAAAAAATATTAATTTTATGGCATTTTTTGATAATTACATATTATCATCTTTTTTTGATAATTACATAGACACATATATGGTATACACATGTGTATATGTAATTATTAAATCATATATAGTCTCTCAAAATTAGGCAAATAAAAGTCATTTCTTTTACTTTCCCTGTCCTCTGCCCAACTCTACTCTCTTCAACTTTCAACAAGCAAATTTTTTAGGGAGGGAGAGGCAATAAATACTTTTAAGTTTTACGCTCATTCAATTTGTTATAACTTCTGACCTTCAACCTTCACCACCAGGCAATTATGTAAGTGAATGAGCCAGGGTGTATTTCAATAAAATTTTATTTACAAAAAACAAGTAACAACCAGGATCTGGCCCGCCTGGTAAACACATAGACTTAGAAAAAAAATTATATGTGAACGTATATATAAAGCACTATGATTTACCAAGTTTTTCATATAGAGATTCAGGGATATAATGTTCTTGCACCAATACCACCATCAGTGTGACCTTCCCCCCGCCAGAGTCCCCTGGTTCTCTCCCAGCCCCAGCCTTCATCATTGACAGGTTATTGAATTTTGGTCCCCTGCTTACACTGCTATTATCTCTGTGTCTTAGAGACACATACATATACGCACCTCCACACCACTGAGGTGTTTAGGGGTTTCCAGGTCCCTGACCAAAAACAGGTACATTTTTTTTTTGAGAAATCCAGGAACCAACATAAGACCAACACAACAGGGACTCAAAGTTAAGGGAGGAAGTGTGTTAAAAATTCCTCTTTTCCACCTTTTTCCAGCCTCAGAGGTCTAGGCCCACACACCCTAATGCGTTAGCACTCCCACCACCTGGTGTTTACGTTCCCTGTACTCTGACCCGTTAATCAGCTAGATGCTTTTTGCATAAATGACTACCCTTTTCTGAGCATCACTTCCTCCTCCATAAGATATCTGAAAAAACTGCCATTTCTTAGATTCTATAATTCTTCAAGAGCCTGTGGTGTCCTGGAGAGAATCTCCAATATATACCATCACCCAACTTTCAACGCTGGACTCCTTTGTTCTTTTTTGGGGTTGATCAATGACTCATGAAGAACAGCAGAAGCTCTTGGGTCATAAGCATGATTTATTTGAGGAAGCACAGGGAAAGGATAACATTTGTCAAAATAAATGGTGTTTTCTCCACAGACACCAAGAAGCAATCAAAATGGTTATTAAATTCTAAATGTCACATGTAGACTTACCTATGGCTGAAAGTTAGGCCTTGGTGTCGGTGGCCAAGACGTGAGACTAAGTCTTGCTTTTTCAAAGTGAGAAGGGCATTTGCTCCAAGATGGTCCTGAGGAAGTGAAAGAAACCCATCAACAACAGTCTGACCTGAAAGAAACCATGTTGGAAATAGGTTTGTCCTGAAACAATAATGTCTCCCAAGAAGAAATGCTAATAATCCCTGCACAAAGATCACACAAGCATTGTTTTCTAAAATGGTGCAATGAAAGAAATAAGTGTTGAATTAGAAATTAGAATCGACTTCTAATTCTGTCTCTGGTACAGACTTAGCCAAGATAAGCCTGCCTCATCTTTTTTGTGCATGTTTGTTTGTTTGTTTGTTTGTTTGTTTGCTTGGGGGGCATGTCCAGCTGTACTGTAAGGCTGACTCCTGGCTCTATGCTCAGTGACCACCCTTGGAAAGGCTCAGGCGACCAGATGAGGTGCTGGACATGGAATCTGGGTCAGTCTTGTGCAAAGCCCTGCTGTATTATCTCTACAGCCCCCTCCAATCTCTTGAATCTATCCAATATTTCACAAAAAACAGAATAGCAATTCTGTATGGTGCCCTTCCTTAGTTTTACACTCTTGTTGGTTATAGTATTGCTATCCTCTGTCCCCACCTTTAAGGAGCTTGCTTGCATTTCCAATCACATCTTGGCTCTCCTAGAACACAACACCACTTCCCTTTATAAAACACACCCCCACCTCTCAGATCATTTCCTCCCACTCACTGAGATCCCAGCAAGCTCTCCAGGAAGCAAGCACAGTGGGGAGAGTCTGGGGGTGGGGGAGTGGGGAAGAGTGAATGGGGATTCACCACAAACTCCTTATTTACAGAGGCTACCTGACTGGTCATGAAAACATTAGCAGAGGGCCTATGCAACCTGACTGGTCAGTTTCAAACCCCTCACTTGCAGAAAATGTAATCGATTGGGAAGTGGTAGGTGCATATATATAAGAGTGCGCATTTCAGCACCCAGTTTCCTGCTGTGGATAAGTGGATAAAGATGTGTGATGTGATCTGGTTTCTGAGGCTGCTCTTAGCACTGCACCATGAGTTGGTTTAAAAAAAAAAAGGAACTGAGATACTGACAATGGGCGTTTTCTGAGTGGGTAAGGTGCTTGTCTTACACACAGTTGACACAAGTTTGATCCTCCCATGTTTCTGGTTTACTGAGCACCACCAGGAGTGATCGGTAAGTGCAGAGCCAGGAGTAAGCCCCTGAGCACCGCTGGGTGTGGCCCCCAAATAACAACAAATGTCTTGAGTGTTTGGCATGCCCATCTTACTCATGGAGCACAGAACCGAAGAAAATCAAACCCATGGCAGCACTTGCACTTAACTACTTTTTGAAAGAAGTTTTATAAAGTCATTTAAGTAAAAAACACAATCACATTCCAGAAACAGTTACATATATGTATTATATACATGTATCATGTTCATTAATATATGTACGTTTGTTATATAACACTTATATTACATCATGCATACACATATGTTTATCTATGAACATATGTATATATGTACATAATGTGATTGTATACATCATGTACATATACTTATAAACATATACTTATAAACATAAACATATACAGAGCCCTGAGCATCATGTACATATACTTATAAACATATTTATTTATATATTCATGACTATATGGAGACTTTTTTTTGCTTTTTTGGGCGTCACACCCAGTGACACTCAGGGGGTTACTCCTGGCTCTTCACTCATGATTTACTCCTGGTGGTACTCGGGGACCATGTGGGATGCCGGGGATTGAACATGGGTCAGCTGCGTGCAAGGCAAAGACCCTACCCACTGTACCTATTGCTCTGGCCCCTGGAGACATTTTTATATGTATAAAGTCTACTCGGTACACAAACATTGAAATCAAAACATTAGTATAAAGCCCATTGCTAAGGGGACATGCCCCATGCCAAAGCCTGCAGCCTACTCTCTCCCTCTCTTGGTGAATCTGCTTATTTAACTCATGCCTAGGGCTTACCCTGTGGGGCCCAGGACCCCTCTCAGCTTTTGACTGAGACTTGCTGCTGCATCTGTTGATGTTCATTTCCCTGTACTGACTTCTCTAGATGTACATATTATGATACCAATATCCAAGGTCAGGTGAAACACGGATCAGGAGGTCTTGTCAAAGGTGGAAATTATCACAAACATGTGGGAGTCAAAGGCTAGGTAAGACAGAGAATGGAACAGAGTGATAATAATTGTCAAAAGTGTAAATACCAACCTAGAACTGAGCATTAAATACAGGCAAAAAGATTTTAATTGTATATCTTTTTATTTGTATATCTCACGGTGGTATAATAAAATACTTCAAAAAACACATAGCAGAAAAAAAGATACACATGACAACCTCTTAATGTATGTATTGTAATTCACAATGTGGAAGGGAAGGAAAAGAGAGAGAGAGAGAGAGAGAGAGAGAAAGGAATTAAGAACCTGCCATAGAGGCAGTCTAGGGGAGGGGGAGGGAATCAGGGACATTGGTGGTGGGAAATGGGCACTGGTGGAGGAATGGGTGCTGGAACACTGTATGACCGAAACCCAAATATGAACATCTTATGAACATCTTTGTAATTGTATATCTCACAGTGGTATAATAAAAGAAAAAAAAAAGGAAAAAGAAGTCACAGGCAAACTGCTGCAAAGACTGTTGGATGCTGGGGGCCTGACCCATAGTACAGTGAAGAGGGTGTTTGCCTTGCAAGTGACTGGCCCAGGTTCTATCCCTGCATCCCATAGGGTCCCCTGAACACTACCAGGAGTAATTCCTGCTTACAGAGCCCTGAGCATTACCAGGTGTGACCCAAAAAGCCAAAACAAATCAAAAGACTGGTGGACCCTGGAGTGGTGAGGTTCCAGCTCCTCGCCCACCCAGGGGCAGAGAAGGTGATACCTGAGGCCTCTGCTGACCCTTAGCCCCGTTGTGGGGATGATGTGCTCCTTGCTTCCTCTGAAGCTTCGAGAACACTCAGATCTCTTTTTCGGATTCTCTTTCAGGAAAGAAACTATGTCTGCTGCAGGGATGGTTATGCAACTAGAAAATGCTCTGACTGGGAAAATCAGCCCAATTTCTCACACCATCTCCATCGAGAAAGAGTCCTCCCTCTCCTCTGGAGTATGAAGAAGTCCTGGGCTATGCGATTCAGCTTCGGTCCAGCGGCACCGGCTCCCTGCATCACCCACCTGGGAGTCCCAGACTCCCTCTAGAAAGCACTGACCTGGCACACTCCGGACCGCTTGGAGCACGATTTATAAGAAAGCCCTGATGCAAGAGACTTTGCAGGACTGCCTTGCTTCTTCTCTAGGGCTCTTTGGCCCAGTGGAGATGGCATTTATGCAATTCAGAGCCTGGCGCCCCAGCAGGATTAGTCAGCAACTAAGTCCTATGACGCAGCTTCTGGGATGGGGATAAAAATAGGAAGGAGGATGTTTTGCATAAGTTGCCACCATTGTGCAGAAAGGGAGAAGGGATCTCTCTTCTGTTGTTGTTTAGGGTTCTGTCCTCTACTCTATCTAAAAATAGATGGGAAACGATGTGTCTGGCATTTGGAACAAGACTTTTGCTTCTGAGATCCAATCTGGGTGCTCAGGACCTTCTGTTTTAGTTCTGTTGTTGTTGTTACTGTTTGGGGGTCACTCCCAGAAGTTCTGGGACAGGAGTGGGCTTATTCTAAGTGGTGCTCAAGGAATGAAACATGCTCCAGCCCTTTAAAATCATTTCTATAGTCCCTCTCTGGGCCTCCCTTTTCCCTCCTGGTTTTGTTTTGGAGTGGTCACATGCAGCAGTGCTCAGGGGTGAGTCCTGAGTGCCCAGGAGGCCATATGCGGTGCCAGGGATGGACCCAAGCTTGGTCACATACAAGACAAGTGTACTAACATTCCTGTACTATTTCTCGGGCAAATAGTACTGAGTCCTCTGACATAGCTTCTGGGATGCATTCTGGACTTCTTGTCCGGTTAGTTTGCTTGATTCCCACCACCCTCATCTACTTACAAGCCCAGCTCTGGGGACTGCTAACTTCGCGCACCCAGGGAGATCTGGCAGTGAATAGCAGTGGGTGGACGGCCAGGTGGATAGCACACACCAGGAGCCAGGTTCCTCTGGCAGGGTGGCTCCATTTCTCAAGGGTGTCCTGGCTCCCCCAAGCTTCCAGACCCTTCATAATCAAGGGCACTTGCTTCATCTTTCAAAGTTAAGAATGAATTTAAAGAATACATTTTAGTTTGTTTTCATTTGGGGGCTACACCAGTGACACTCAGGCATTACCTTTGCCACTCGACTCATGAATTACTTCTGGTGTGCTGGAGGACCCTTTGGGATGCCGGGGATTGAAGTTGGGTTGGCCATGTGCAAGGCAGATGCCCTTCCTGCTGTACTATCGCTCAGGCCCCCAAAGAGCAGTTTTAAAGCACATCAAGCACAAGTCTTGTCTATGACTCCTCCCCTGAGACTGATCCTGGGGTCCGGATGCCCACGTGCTTGCTTCTCCCCAGCCCACCCCTTGCTTGCTTCTCAGTTGCTAATTCACAAAGTGTGCAGAGTTAGCATGGTGGTCCCTGATCTTGAGCTGGCCTCTGCACTCTGAACAGTGGAACTCACAGTAGTTTGGGGCCAGTGACTTTGGGATTTCTCCCCCACTCACAGCCTGAGCCACTCTCTTCCCATGATGCTTCCTGAGCTCAAAGACCACCACCAAGAGTCACCCAAATAGCTTCCTGATGCTCTCACTGTGGAAATCAGCTTTATCTGTGACTGTTGCTGGCCAGCACCCCTAATCCCTCCTCGCCAGCTCTGGTTAGTTCCTCTCTAAGGCGACTGCCACCAACATTTCCTGCCCAAGCCTCTGCCTTCCTTTCTGTCCCCAGCCTTAGTCTAGTTTCTCATCATCCATCAGTTCTATAACACTTTTTTATCTAGTAAAACATTTTTTATACTTCCCTGGCAGGGGAGATACCATGATCATGAAGGTGTTTTCCCAGGGCAAGGTTTATCCATTGCACTCCAGATGTGCTACAATTTCCACAAGTGTGGGAAACTCAACTGCATAATTTGTGGTTGTGGGGGACTGCATTTGAGCTCTCCCCTGAAAAGCAAACAAACAAACAAACAAACAAACAAACAGTTTTTGGAGAGGAGTGTTTGAGCCACATCCAGTAGTGCTCAGGGTTTACTCCCTGACTGTGCTGAGGGATTACTCCTGGCAGTCTTGGGAGACCCGTGTAGTGCCAGGGATCAAACTGGGGTCAGCCTTGTGCAGAGGCAAGCTCCTTGCCTCCTGTCCTATTTCTCCATGTCCCTCCCCAATAAAAATCCCAAAATTTAAAAACAAAATAGTAAAAGCATTTTTCAGCACTTTTCCTTGGAAGGGACTTTACAAAGACTAGTTACTTTCCAACACTTCTTGCATTTGATCCCCAAGTAACCTGCTTTCTTCATAAGTGAATGAATGAATGTGCTCAGTTAGGCACGGAACTTGAGGGGAAGTTCTGGGGGGGTGCGTGGCTAAAAGTGACTCTCCAATACCCTCTAACCCAGGCATCAGGAATTTGCACTCCAAGGTATGTAGTACCTAAATTTATCTAGTGTTTGTTTAGTATATATGTCTAGTATATTTTGTTGTTTCTCCTCCATTCTTGGTTGTGGTTAAGGGACCATAAAGTAACCCCAAGCCTCAAGCATGCAAAGCATAAATTCCAATTCTTTGGAAGTTAGAGTGATAATACGCAGCTAACCCGGGTTCAATCCCGGAACCCCATATGGTCCCCTGAGCTCCACCAGTAGTGATCCCAGAAGGCAGACTCAGGAGTAAACCCTGAGCACCTCTTGTGTATCTCCCTCCCTAAAAAAAAAAGTTTCAGTTCTTTGAGTCAGTACTCCAGCCCCCTTCACCCCAATATAAGCTTCTAGCAAATTCTATCTACTACCATCAATGTCATGGGAGAAGAACTCTATTTTGTTCTCATCTTCCAAACTGCAGGAAGTACATTCAAGACCCAAACTAGACAGATCCTTATTGAACTTAGGGGAACCAGACCTTGGAATCAGGGTCAAATCCTAAAGGATCAAATGACTCACTTATACCTAAATTCTATGGTTGTTCCGTGGATTCATTTCTTAGGCTGTTGGAACAAATGATCACCAACCGGGCGTGAGAAACAACAGGAATTTTCCTCTCTGAGGTCTGGAGGCTAGAGCTGAATTCAAGGTGTTGACCAGGTTGTATTTCCTGCCAGGTGTGTGGGGACAAATCCTTTCTTGTCAAATGGTTTGTTGGTACCTTGGCACTGCTAGTGCTGAGGCACTGTAACCCCAGACTAGCAGCCTCTATCTTTAGCAGTCTCCTGCCTCAGTATCCTGTCTTCTTAGAAAAACTCAGCCGTGGGGCGGAGTGGCAGTACAGTGGGTAGGGCATTGGCCATGCACAAGGCCAACCCAGGTTCAGTCCCCATGTGGTCTCCTGATCCCTGCCAGGAGCGATCCTTGAGCATTACTACATGGGGCCCTAGGACAAAACAAAACTCAACTATGTTCACAGCCATGCTATTCACAATTTCTGGCCAGCAAGAAACACAAACAACTCAAGTGCCCCCAAAACAGACCAATGGATAAAGAAACTAGTCCAAGATTGATTGCTTTAAGTTTTACTTCCCTGTGTTTTGTTTTATTTGGGGAGAAGATGCCTTGGATTACTTGTTGAGTAAGCTCAAGGCTTATTCCTGGCTTTGTTCACTCCCTGGCAGTGTTTGGGACCATATGTAGACTAGAGAGTACTTGCAAATCAAAGGGCCTTACCCCTGTACTCTTTCTTCAGACCAAAGGTTTGGGTATTGGGGGAGGGGTTATTATTGTTTGTTTGAGGACACACCCAACAATGTTCAGGGCTTACGCTTGGCACTGTGCTCAGGGATCACTCCAGGTGGGACTTCAGGGAAGTTGTGAGCTATTGGGATCGAACCCAGATCAGTCACATGCAAGGTAAGCACCCTACTTGCTTCACTATCACTATGATCCTAGTTTTGTTTTGGGTTTTTTGTTTGTTTATTTATAAATTTGCAAATCTTTGTTTTCGCTTGCCCTCCTGAACTCATGGGGCCAGTTGGGAAAGTCTGGTTTGTGCTCAGGCCACCTTCGTTTCTGGGGAATGGCTGAGCCCTCTCCACCTCCTGTGCTCTGAGTCCTTGCCTCAACTGGACATTAAAGGCCAATTGATAGCAAAAAAAAAAAAGAAGAAAGAAAAGAAAAGAAAAAAAGAAACTGTCGTTTGTATACCCAGTGTACAAGCACTTAAGAATAAGAAAAGATAAAATCACAAGCAATTTGTCACTCCTGGTGGCGGGGGTGGGAGGGGAAGTAGGGAATATGCCCAGTGAAGTTAGTGAGAGGTAAAGGAACAGAGAAGAGTCTCTTGCACATGTAGGATGGGGGTTGGGGGAAGAGGGCAAATGGACACAATTAACAGCCCCTGAGAGTTGGTCTTCAGAACTGAATTTGCCTGGCTGGAGCAATAGCAAGGATGGCGTTTGCCTTGGACGTGGCAGCCAACCTGGGTTCGATCCCTGACATCCCATATGTTCCCGAGCATGGCATGGCCACAAGTAATTCCTGAGTGCAGAGCCAGGAGTAGCCCTTGAGCTGGGTGTGACCCAGAAAGCAAAATCAAAACAAACAAAAGCCCACTGAATTTGCCAAGGGAGGGATTGAGGCAGGCGGGGACCTTGAGGCACTGGTGGGGAGGTGGGGCCGGTACTGATCCTCTGCTGTAGAATTCAAGTGGGAATATTATATGTGTGATACTCTACTACTAGAAGTATTGTAAATCACAATATCTAAAATTTGAAGAATTCAAAAAAACACAGCTATTTACTTCAAGCCCATCTTAATCTAACTTTATCTTCATTTGATTATATTAGCAAAGCCCCCATTTCCAAATAACATTGCATTTCTGGGGATTGAGGGCTTAAGCACATCTGGAGGGGGAACATGAGCCGAATGAACAGATGGAGCAAGCAGCCGGCAGCTGTATTCAGCCACGTTCCCCTACAAGAATCATCACATGTGCAGTGCATAGGGCCAGCATGCGACAGAGCACCTTTTACAACTTGGTCATAGAGTAGCTGCCTAATTAGGGCGAACTGGACAAGTCCCTGCATTGCCTTTTAGCACTCAATGCAGGCACAAAAAGGACAGGCAAGAAAAGTCACGGTTGTGTTTCTGACACAGTCAGAGAAAGGCTGTAAAAACTCAGAATAACACCTCAGCCGCAATAAATGGTCTAGAATGCGGTGGTCCATTGAGCATTAAGGCTCTAAAGGGAAGACTAGCAATGAATAAAGCTGAGCCCTTAGAAATGAGAGAACTCTTGGGCCAGAGACAGAGAAAGAGAGGAAACAGGGCTACCTGCTATTGAGGCAGCCTGGGGGTAGGCGGGGAGGGGGTGTGGGTACACTGGTGGTGGGAATGGGGCACTGGTGGAGGGATGGGTGCTGGAATACTGTATTACCAAGAAGCAATTATGAACACCTTTGTAATTGTATGTCTCACGGTGGCATAATAAAAAAATTTTAAAAAAAAGATGTTCATGTTTGAGTTTTGGTTCTACAGTGTTCCAGAACCTATCCTTCCACCCATGCCCATTTCCCATCACCAATGTCCCCACTTCCCTTCCCCTTCACCCAGGTTGCCTCCATGGCAGGTTCTTTATCTCCTCTCTCTCTCTCTCTCTCTCTCTCTCTCTCTCTCTCTCTCTTCTCGCTTCCCTTTCTTACACATTGTGGATTGTAATACATACATTCAGAGGTTATTATGTGTATCTTTTGCCTAAACTCAATGCTCAGTTCTTGGATGGTATCATTTTCAATGATTATCAGCTCACTGTCCCTTCTCTTTCTTACCTAGCTGCTGATTTCCACACGTTTGTGGTGTACGAGGTTTTGAGATATCGCACAGGTACCTGTGTGCAGTGGGGATAAGGCTGTGTCCAGCTGTGGAGTCCGGACCAGAGGATAACTATGACTGTGTTGCGCAAGGTTTTCTGACTTTTTGGGAGCCTGGCGGAGGACAGGCCAAGGAGCAAAAACCTGCCCCCACCCTAAGATGCCCCATCAGTCTAGCACAGGATGGGCAGGCAGTGACTCTGCCCTGCACCTGAATACCTGGTGTCCAGCTGAGGGTCCCAGAAGCAGGTCTGGGCAGGGCTGCCAGGCCTTTATGGAGGCTGAGGTGGGGGGAGGTAGCCCCAGTCCAGGCTCCCTAAAAACCTGGTTGGCATAGTTGCCTAGTCCCACATGCCTGGGTTAGAATTCAGCTTCTCTCTTGGGCCGGGCTCTGTCCAGCTGTGGAGTCCAGACCAGAGAGTGACTGTGGTTGTGTTGTGCGAGGTTTTCAGACTTCTTCTACTCTTGAATTTACTTTCTGAGTTTCTAGAACATGATTGGCTCCACTAGTTTTATGTACCAAGCGACCGCAAGTGGTCACGTGACTCAGGGAGAGCTGGATGGCAGCTTTCCCCGTATGTCTGAGTCTCTGCATGATGGCTGATAGCCCTGAGGCAGTTCGTGGATGGGGCCACCAGGCCTCCCGAACAGGGCAGAGAGGGGAATGGGGACTCCGGCTTCATCTTCACGAACATTGGTGACTTCCACCTCCAAGAACCGCCTACCTGGGCTTGAACTCAGCTGCTCTACTGAGCCGCGACTCGAGATCACTAATGTATTTTAACAACCACCCTCACACCCCCACCCAACCCACCACCATGGAATTTCTGCTCATGCTTATTCAGGCTTTTTAGTTATCTTTTACCTCACTAGGTACTAAATTTTCAGAGGAAAGGATATGGGTGTAACATTGGGGCTATAATTGCACTCTACCTAAGGCAGGCCAATAAGCAAGTCAAGAGGGTTTGATCATTTCCATTTCAAGTGTGGGGTGAAAACACTGAGGATCAAGCAGGGGCCAGAGACTGCTTCCCAGGGATTGCTTTTCAGGACCCCCTGCTGTGTACAAGGTGTAGGGCTGAACTTTGAATGTGACCAACCCTAGTTCTATCCTCTGCACCACATATAGACTTTTGAGCACTGCCGGGGGTTCACTCCTGAGTTCAAAGTGAGGACTAGCCTGTGAGCACCACTAGTGTAGCCTCAAAACCGAAAAACAAAATAAAATGTTTCTCAGAGTCCTCAGTTCTGTGCAACTAGTGCATCTGGCTCTAGTGTCACAGGTCTGCTCTGTTCTTGTGTCTTGGGACCAGGGAGAGAGTGTAGAAGTTGTCTGGCATGTGCTGACCCTGATTTGGTCCTTGGCATTACATATAGTACTCTGTGGATTGCCAGAGTGATCCCAGAGCACAGAGCAGGAGTAAGCCCTTAGGACTTCAGTATGGAAGAGAAGAAAGAAGAAAGGAGGAAGAGGAGGATGAAAAAAGAGGAGGAGGAGGAGGAAGGGAAGAGAAGGAGGAAGAAGGATGTGAAGGAGAGGAGAAAGAGGAAGAGGAGGAGGAGTTGAAGGAGGAGGAGAAGGAGGAGGAGGAGAAGGAGGAATGGGAAGAATCAGAAGGAGGACTTGAGATTCAGCAGATTAAGTGCCTTTTCGAAGACCACACACTGGAAGGAACCTCAGCCTTCCTCTCACCAAGCTGGGGTTCGCCTCGGTGAGCCAGCTACTACCTTGGAGCTCACAGCCTTTGCCCACACCTCCCCTCATTTATTGCTTCTTAGTGTTCAGCCTCTGTCTCCAAGGAATTGCAATAAACAAAAGCACCACCTTACCTTTTCATGTTTCCGTTACTCCCAGGGGCATAACTGTAAATTCTAGAATCTTACAACTGAGATTCAGGAAACTCCATTCCCATTCCCCAACCCCACCCCATTCCTCTTTATTGCCTACAAGATAAGAAAAAAGGCTAAAAATAATAAAACAAGACTCAACAAAAACTATTCTTTTATCAGGCACTCTTGGGGCCCCATAGCGTCCTTGTCACATCCCAAGAAACTGGTGATTTTCCAACTCCTTGCAATGTTTTTATTATAAACTTCCCCAGGGATGTGTCAACATCTTCTTAATGTGCTGTAGACCTTGCCTCCTCTCTGCCATGAGGGTAGTGCTGGGAAATATTGATCAGTGGTAAGAGGTGGGGTGGTGGCAGGTTCTTCTAGAAAGAAAAACAAAAACAAGCCATCTTATTGCTGAAATCCCAGGGTGAGGGAATGACTTACAATGAGATTGGCCATAAAGTGTAAAACAATCCAGAGTGTTGCATTATACTTGGGAGAACACAGAGGTGGGGAAGAGTGCTTGACGATCTGGGATCCCTGCTGTGTGTGCTAAAGCCCTGGGTTCCATCTCTATCACTGAATATAACATTGCTGGGAATGATGGAGATAGAAAGAATGAGAGGCAGAGCTGGGATAGTACAGTGGGCACCATGTATGTAGGCAAATAACCCAAGTTCGATACCCAGAATCCCTGGGAGGGAGGGAGGGAGGGAGGAGAGTCTAAACACCCCCTGGTGACAGACCTCTGACCTTTGTGCAGCTCTTCTTCTACCACCCAAATGCTTAACTATGGATGAGTGAATCAAGAAGTTGTGATACATATACAGCTCTAAAAAAAGGAACAAAATGAGGTAATTTGCAGCAACACGGATGGAACTAGAAGATATCATGCTGAGTCCATCATAAGGAAAGGAACAGATACAGGATGATCTCTCATATATGTAACTGAAAGATACACAGTAAGATAGCAAAAATAAGGCTAAAGGTAGAAAAGGTGAGAACTGATCCACAAGACTGAGTTTGAGGGACGTAAAAGCAAGCAAGGAACATTGGGATCCTTATGAAAGGGAAATGGGTACCCTGGTGATGGGTATAGCATTGGAATTATTTACACAGAAAACACAATTAATAGTATTGTACTTCACTTGATTGAAAGATTAAATTAAAAATATTTGATAATAATTGTTCGCCCCTACCTTTAGGTAAACAAACCAAAATAAGACATAAATCATAAAATCTGCAATGATTATGGAATGAAATATAGGAATGTACCTCTGGGCTTGTTTCACTCAAAAAAAAAAAAAAACCTCTTAATGATGAGGCTAGAGCTCTAGGCCAGCTTAGGTGACGTGCACTAGCCTTACACTGGCTGACACAGTGCTCCTAGCATACCCCAAAACAAACGCCAAAAGCTTGTAGGAATGAGGGTGTTAATCACAGTCCCCACCCCCTGAGCTGTTGGAAGGCCCCTGAGAGGGAATCTTTCTCACGCCCCTGGGTTCTTTGAGGGAGTGTTTAATGGCTCTGGGATTTTTTTTTCTTGGACTCTTGTCAGACTCTTGTGGTTGCATTGTCGAGGCAACCACACATCATTCAGAAGTGTGTTCTTTCAGAAGTTTTAATGGAGACACACACCAGAATTCACACCGGGTGATGGACAAGGATTCACATCCCAGTTACTGTGAACTGCTGAGGACCTTTGGGCTGTGGCTTCCCTTCCTTCAACCTCATTTCCTTACCTGTGGGCTTGTAGCGATCATTGTATCCATCTCGTAGAGCTGCAGAGACAATGAAATGATGGTGTCCAATCAGTATTGGTCCAGATATCTCCTGGAAACCTAACAATTCTCCCACTAAAGAGATCTATTGCGTGAATTAAAAACAAATCTATTAAGCATCTAAGAGTCATGAAAGAAAAAGCCAAAATGCCTGGATCAGGGATATAGCTCAATGGTCAGGGTGCTTGCCTTGCATTTGTAAAACCTAAGTTTGAATCTGGGCACCACACGGCCACCTGAACCCAACAGGGGTTTTCCTGAGGGTCCCCAGAACTGCCAGTCTGAGCAGAATCACCTCAGCCTGGTTGGCCAAGCATCACTGCAAGTGACCATGCCCAGTGACCATGCCGCAGGACTCCGCAGGATCTTGAGCACTAAAGCTCCTGTATTCTTGTAGAGCCGCCCCTGAGGCTAAGTGAAAAGCAATGCTTTTTCAAGCCCTGCACAAATCATCGTGACTCCCACACTGTGTTACATAAACCCCTACTGGCCACAAGGCCACATGGCCAGTCCCCAGGAAGCCCCATGGCTGATAGCCCAGGCTCTCCTTTGTGCTGTTCCCCTTCCTAAAATGAACTGCTCTTTCTCCTCTGCCAGGTGTGAGAAGCATCAGAAGGCAGAACTTGAAACTCTCTCCCTTCATGCCCTGTCTTTCCTCTGAGTACCCTCAGCCCCGACACATCAATTTCTACTCACCTACCTTGGCTCATTCACTGAAGTTATTGGGGACAAAAGCTGATGAGAAACAGCCCTGCTTTCAAGGAAATACAGTGATAATGCAGCTGCAAATATTTTACACTCTAGGATATGGTGGGTCCAGGGAACAGGTTGTGGGCTTAGGGTGTCTGCTGTTGGAGGACAGATTTAGCTAATCTGGGAGCTTTGTTGTTTTGCCCACACCCAGTTTAATCTTATTTAAGTCAAGGTTCATTCTAATGAGACCTCTCTTCTATGTAAACACTGCTAGAGGGTGTGGCAGTTACAGAAGCCACCTTGACTGAATAACTTCTGATTTATACATCTACTAAGACTTCTATGTTTTCTAGATTGGGCACAGCTCCTCTTTATACCCACTGCACCCAACGTGGGACAGTTAGAATTTACCAGGAGACTACCACCCTGGCTACGCTGAGACTAAAGGAAGACTATAGGAAGGATCATACTAGTTTGCTCTAAGCAGGTGAGTGTGACCCTTTCAGTACACGAGAACAAGATACTCAGAATCACCCTGGTGCAGATAATAAGAAGGACCTTGGTGGGTACTATCTAGATTACATGAAGCTCATGAAGTTAAGATGTATTACTTTATATCAGCCCCCTCTCTCTCCAGTGTTTTACATAAGAGATGATCTCCTTAGTCCTTGGCATAACCTTTGTTTATACCTGCAATAAGGTGTGGCACTACACTCTGTTTAGGGTTCTTTGTTGACATGACAACCTCCCGATTGGATTACTTTGGTGTATATAAGGGGCTGACTTGAGGCCCCTTCACCTTTTGCCTTTTGGTTCCTCAGCCTTCAGCTTTTGGCTCCTGCGGCTTTTGGCTTTTGGCTTTTGCCTTTTGCTCTTTGGCCTTTTGCTCCTTCTTCTGGGTAGGACTCAGCTTGGGTGAGATCCTCCTCTCTCTTTGGTGGGAGACTTAGGCTCTTTTGTATGGTCTAAGTTCGGACCAGAGCTAGAGTTTGTTCATTATATTGGAGTGCTGTGGAAGAGCTTTTGTACTATTAAAAGCCATCTTGTGGAACTGCACTGGACTTGTGAGTTTTCATCTGTTCTCCCAGCGTTCTCGGAGGTAGAAGAGAACCTCTGTCCTGACACTGTTGGGGACCCCGTGGCATTCCCGACATCTGCTACCAGCATTTGGTCACGAGTTCAAATCCCCAATGTCCTATTGCATGTGCCTAGTGCAATCCTGGTGGCTCTGCTGTCGGAGCTCCCTGGAACCACAAGTGATTTCCAGTCACACCTAGCCAGAGGCGTGTAAGGACCCCAAAAAGCACTGTAACCTCAACAAAAATAAGCACCACTGCTTAAAGCATTTTAAGCTCCATGGCCAGAAAGTGTGACTCCTGGTAAGTGTGTGTGAGCCCCTTGACAGTCCACTTGGAGCGCCATAACCATCTTTACGGACCCACTGTGCATGTTTTCAAGCTCCACAACTGAAGGGTTTAGTGAGAAACTGGGCTAAGTGTGTGAACCCCTACATGATATGTGACCCTCCTTCCCGAGGAATACCACAGCCTGACGTGTGAGCAGCTTAGCCAGATCTGTGTGTAACTCTCGGTCACTACAACAATAGCTAAGGAGCAACATGGGGCAGAGGGGAGGGAGAGAATACAAATGACTTGATCACTTGAACTTGAATCCCGTTATTCATCGATTTGCTTGAGCGGGCGCCAGTAACATTTCCATTGGACCCTATCACGTGCCAATGTAGCCCAATGGCATCTGGTTGATTCAGGAATATGAAGAGCCTCAAACCGTTCCTTCAGGGTCTTAACAAGGAAGTCTGACCATCTTGTAGGTGGGCGGCCACGTGATCTTTTGACATCCCGTGGGATCCAGTCGGTAACGGCTCTAGTCCAGCGGTTGTCTCCAAATCGCATTACATGTCCAGCCCATCTGATTTTCGATGCCTTGGCAAAGGAGACAGCGTCCCTGATTCTGAAATAGCGACGGAGGTCAGAACTCCGGATTCCTTCACTCACTTGAGTGAGGCGTGATATTCCAAGCATAGCTCTTTCGATGCCTCTCTGGGAGACCCGAATAGCATTCTCATCCTGCTTTCGTAGGGCCCAGGTCTCTGAGGCGTATGTTAATGCAGGGAGAACGGTAGAGTCGAAGAGATGTGCCCGGAGCCGGAGGTTCTTTGTCCTTTTAGCTATTTCTTCGATGCCTTTGAAGGCATTCCATGCTGCTCTCTTCCTCCTGCGTAGCTCAGGTTTTAGGTCGTTCATCATGTTGACTTCTCGACCTAGGTACACATAACTGCTGCATTCAGAGATGTTTGTTCCATTGAGAGTGAATGGGGCCTCTGGAACTAGTTCATTTCTCATACAAATGTCATACAAATGACAATATTTTTTAAAAGAAACATCCATAAAAAGGAAAATCAATGTACTGTTTTATCATGTTAGGTGGTTGGAAAGGCTGAGATCATTCAAATAGGGCGAACAGACAGAGATCATTCAAATGGGCAAATCCATTTTGAAACAGGAACCAGGGAGATAATTACAGCACATAGGGTTTGCCTTGTCCTTGTAGGTAGGTGACTGATCCTAGTTCTAAACCACCGGCACTACATAGGGTTCTCTGAGCACCACCAAGGGTCATCCTTGAGCTCTTAAGCCCCTGCTGGGTGTGGTTCAAGGCACCTCATAGCCCCAATCACCCAAAAATAAACTGGTCTTTCACGCAACTTGAATGGACCTGAAGGGTATTAGTAAGCGAGTCAGAGGGAGGACCAGCAGCACATGTTCTCCCTTATCTCTGGAATATAGAGACAAAACCAATGACCAGATAGTAAAAAACAAAAAAGGCAAACCCTTGGCCTTAGATCAAAAAATTAATTACCAGTTAGAGGTGTCAAGCAGCAGGGAATGAAGGTGACATTAGAGCGACATTGGGACAGTGGTTGAGTGCCACGGGCATATTGGTGGCAGTGGTGGTGAAGTAGATTTGCACATCAATACCATAAACTGGAACATGACTGTAACTAAACTATCTTGTTTAAAGACTCTCTTTGGAACCAGACCAATAGTACAGTGGGTAGGGCTTTTGCCTTGCCTGCAGCTGACCTAGGGTCTATCCCTGGCATCCCATATGGTCCCCAGATCACCAGCAGGAGTAATTCCTGAATGCAGAGCCAGGAGTAACCCATGAGCATTGCTGGATGTGACTCAAAAAGTAAAATAATAATAATATATATTATATATATAATTGTATATATACAATATATAATATATAATTATATATATTATATATAAGTTGATTGTATATATATATTATATATACAAATTATACAAATTGTATAAAATATATACAAATTATATATAAGTTGATTGTATATATATGTGATATATATAGATATATATATATATATATGTTGATTGCAAAACTCTGGAGATTGGGGGCCAGAGAGATAGTCCAGCTGGTAGGGCATTTGCCTTGCATGCGGCCAACCCGGGTTTCATCCCCAGCATCCCATATGGTCCCCTGAACACTGCCAGGAGTAATTTCTTAGTGAAGAGCCAGGAGGTGTAACCCCTGGGCATTGCTAGGCGTGACCCAAAAAAGCAAAAAAAAAAAAAATCTGGAGACTGGGGGCCGGAGAGATAGTGTAGGTGTAAGATGCTTGCCTTGTACGTGGCCCATCCTAATTTGATCTCCAGTATTACATGTGGTCCCCTGAGCACAGGGGTTACTCCTGAGTACAGAGCCAGGAATAGCCTCACAGTGCTACAAAGTCTTACCCAAATAGCAAGTCCCCCACACCCCCCAAAAACATACTCAATAAAGTTTGTTCTGGCAGTCCTTGGGGATATGAGACTCACTGTTATAGTTAGTTCATGGTCCTCCGGCTGTGTTTAAGATGAACAATGCACAACTCCCACAACTGACTTACCCTGATCTGAGTAAACAGGCAGATGGGCCTGTCGGGAGAGCAGACACCCTGATTTCACTCCACATTACAAAATAAATTTAAATAAACAATCAAATGAAGGAATGAATGAATACAATTCCTCTTGGCCTAGTTACCCAGGAGAGAAAACCTGCACACAAAGGATCAGATGGGTGTAGGACATGGGACACACACACCTGGCAGCACCTCACGCAGAATGAGCCCACTTAACTCCCTGCACGCCTGCAATCATTGGCGTGCTGCGATAACTCCCGTGGGGTTACTCTAAGGCTGAGTAAACTCCCTAACCTGGGGATGGCTGAAGGTCTTGATTCCTAGGAATTGCTGGGGCAGATATCACACAGTAAGTTACATTTGGGAGGTGCCTTGTTTTGTTTTTTGTTTGGGGTGACACCTGGCTCTGCACTCAGGAATCACACCTGGCGGTGTTCAAGGGACCACACGGGATGCCAGGGATCAAACCTGGGTTGGCGCATGCAAGGCAAGCACCCTACCCACTGTACTGTCTCTCGGCCCCAGGAAATTATACTTGGAAATTAAAACCAAACTCCACTGTCCCGATCGTACTAGTGCAACGACACACGAATAACAGGATCTTAGATGCAGACATGAAGATTTATTAATTAACATAAAGATCTAAATGCTTATGAGAGGTTAGATTATTGCATTTTTTGTTTTTAAACAATTGTCGCCTTTTTTAAAAAACACCTAAAACCAAAAAAATTTGATTTTTGTCTAGAAGATATTGATTTAAAAAAAAAATACAAAGTTAAGAAATCTAGTACCAGCAAAGATGACATTTTAAAGGATGATCAGAGGATTTTCACAGGCTTTCCGTCACAGTAAGATTCATTTCTATCTTACACAGTCACAAAGTCACAGCGAGGAAGCCAACATTTGCTTCTGCGAAAATCAAAGCTGCCTTGAGCAATTATTTTTTCTGCAAAGACCTTGGGGTGCCGAAAATAAGGCCCCTGCTTCTCCAGGGACTCGGTGAACTGTGGTGGGGAAACAGGAGCGTTCTTGCTAGATTTTTACCTTTGAACAGAATAAGAGAAATGCACTGTGACATCCGCCCTCATCAGAGCTGCAGAATTCAGGCCCGAATCATTCACCCACCCAAGAAATTCTATCATGAAATAAACACCACGGGCAGGAGCTACAGTACAGTGGGGAGGGTGTTTGCCTTTATGCAGCCGATGCAGGTTTGATTCCTGACATCCCATATGGTGCCTGGAACACTGCCAGGAGTAATCCCTGAGTGCAGAGCCAGGAATAACCCCTGATCATTGCAGGCAGGCAGGCAGGCAGGCAGGCAGGCAGGCAGGCAGGCAGGCAGGCAGGCAGGCAGGCAGGCAGGCAGGCAGGCAGGCAGGCAGGTAGGCAGGCAGGCAGGCAGGCAGGCAGGCAGGAAGGCAGGAAGGCAGGAAGGCAGGAAGGCAGGAAGGCAGGAAGGCAAGAAGGAGAGGAAGGGAGGAAGGAAGGGAAGGAGGGAGGGAGGGAGGAAGGGAGGGAGGGAGGGAGGGAGGGAGGGAGGGGTGGAAGGAAGGGAGGAAAGGGAGGGGAGGGAGGAAGTGAGAGGAGGGAGGAAGGGAGGAAGGGAGGGGAGGGAGGGAGGAAGGGAGGGGGAGGAGGAAGGGAGGAAGGGAGGAAGGAAGGGAGGAAGGAAGGAAGGGAGGAAGGGAGGGAGGAGGAGGGAGGAAGGAAGGGAGGAAGGGAGGGAGGGAGGGAGGACAATTTGATGGAATGACACACTTTAGCCTTCAGTAAAATTTCTTCCTCTTGATCATCTTTCTCTGAATTTTAAAACCATCTTCCTGCATTGCAAACATGCTTCTCTTCCTGTAGCTAAGAAACGTGCCACCCCCCCCCCCAACCCCAGAAAAGGCAGCATCGTGGGGTCCTCTGGCACTTTGAGAGAAGGCTCGCCTTTCAGGAACAAAAGCTGGTCAGTCCAGCAGAGGCCTCCTCATGTGGGGAGCACTGGTGCCTTACTGGGTCTGTCTGGGAACTAGTCTTTGGTCCACATTCCTGAACAACAAAAAGATCTAGTCCAGTGTGTGCTAGCAGCCTTGCATGAAAGTTCAAAGCTGATGGTTATTGCTTAATGAAATTTCAAGATGGGCCCAACAGGGGAGACTCAGAAAGTCAGTGGAAAGGAGGGGGGAGAGAGACTCGAACCACAAAACCATGGGCAGGCAGGTGTCAGGTAGGGCAGGGCCAGAAAACAACTGGGAAAAGAAAAGGAAAAAGGGTCCAACATGATAATAGGAGCTTTCGTAAAGAAACGGCAGAGGGCCCCAAGAGCTAGCACAGGGGGCCAGGTGCTAGTCTTCAGGTGGCTGCTCTTGGCTCATTCCCCAGCACCCCTGGGAAAGACCCCTGAACACAGAGCCAGGAGGGGCCCCAAGTACCACCACGTGCTGTGGTATACACACCCTGGTCACAGCTGCCCAGAGCCTCTGTATCTTGCCTGGAGCTATCATCTGCATTGTAGATGGCAGGAAGACAGTTTGGATCTGTGACTCTCTCTGTGGCGGAATATCCTTACCATGGATTCTATTTAAACTGTTCAAAATATTTCCTCTCATACTACCGCAGATCCCCCAATGGGACTGGATAACTACCAGAGTTTGCCTGGCTACATTGGATCTTCTTTTAAATAATATAGCCATAATTAAATCAGAGAGAAATGCTGTTTGCCTCCTGGCAATGGAGCTGTGACTCTCAGTAATTCTAAAGGCTAGTACCCAGAACAACCCTAAAGTAAAGATATCCTGGAAGTTTGGAGAACTATATCTCTGGCTGTAGAATATTCCATGATATATATCATGAATATATATTCATGAATATATTCATGAGTGGTGGGCCATGAAGCCCACCACCCGGCAGAGCCCAAACAAGCCACCACCCCCCTCCCCACGGGCGCCACCATTCCACATTTGGACTTCCCCCGTCAGAACTCCACCCAGCAGACCAGCCCATCACAGCCAGGCTCGCATTAAAGCATTTTGCGGCTCATCAATAATCTTTATTTGGAGTTTTTAAAAGAGTTTGCCTCCCGCTCAGAGCCGAAGCCCAGTTGACATCCTAACAATAATCACCCTGCCAACTCTTACCCACCCCGAAACATGATATTCCCCAATAACACGATACTGATATATTCATGAATATATATCATGATATATATATCATGATATATATTCATGACATATATCATGAATATTTTACAGCCAGAGTATATGTCTCCAAACTTCCAGGATATCTTTACTTTAGGGTTGTTCTGGGTATTAGCCTTTAGAATTACTGGAGTCACAGCTCCATGCCAGAGCAACAGCATTTCTCTGATATATATATATATATATATATATATATCTCAGAGAGATAAATGATATATAAATGTATATATATACAAAATGCTATATATATATGTATATATATATATATATGCATTTTGTAGTTATCCTGAGATACCTTTTATCTCAGATGCCCTTCCCCCATCTCTACAAAGTGCCTGCAGGAAAGCTGAAGGTGAGATCCTGGCAGGCTTTGGGTGTGTTAGCATTTGAATGACCAAGTTCACACACCTGATAGAATTGGCCCTGACTGAGACCCATTGTTGCTGGCCACCAGGGTGGGAGGCAAAAACAGATATAAAAGAAGTTTTCTTCCTTGCTCTCACTCTGACAGCTTGGTGCTCTACCCATTTGGATTCCTTTCTGCTGAGTGCTCTAAACAAATGGTTCAAGGGTCCAGTGGCCATCTTGGCTTAAGGATTCTAACCCAAGCACTTGGCATGGACCCTGACTAGGAACTGGAAGTTTGGGGTTTTCCAGTTGTTGGATTGTATACTGCTAGAACTTGTGTAAGTAAAAGCCTTTTGGAACGTTACTGGGTTCTTTGTCTTTGTCTATCTGCTGGCCACCGGTCCCCTTGGGGCAGGAGGGATCCTGTCCTGCTCCCCAATACTGTTGGGAACAAAGGTGCTCTCTAACTATTTGTGACCTAAACCCTGCCCCCAAAAACGAGTTCAAAAATTAAATATTTATACTTGGGTTAGAGAGATAGTGCAGGGATTAAAGTGCCTGCCTTCAACATGGCAGACAGCGATTTGGTCCCTGCTGGCATGACATAATGTCCCTCAGTCATCACCAGGAGAGAAACAGAGCACAGAGCCAGGCCCTGAGAATAGCCTGGTGGGGCCCAACCCCTGCCACTGCCCAAAATACAACAAAACAAATAGGAAGAGAAAAAATGAAAGGAAAGAGAAAGAAAAAAAGGAAAAGCAAAAAGGAAAAGAAAGATAAGAGAAGAAAAGAAAAAAGAAAGTAGAAAGCTGAGAGAAAACCCAGGAAATAGGGGCCCAGAGTAGGTGAGGTTTACTAGACCTACCTGCTGCGACAGAGCAGCCATAGGTACCTACTCCCAGGGCTAGGAAGGAGCTACCTTCTCCTAGCAAAGAGTCAATTTTTAGATATGGTTCAGCTATTCTCACCAGCAAAGCAGGCCCTGGCTCAGCACTACACACCTTGTCCTTCCTGTTCCCACCTCACTGTGTCTTGTTCATCATGATTTGCTTCCAGCCATCCCCGGGAGGAGGTCTCTAGCCCTCCAAGTGTAATCTGGAAGGCCTGTCCTCATCCTATTTCCCTCTTCCTCCATCCTCAATACCTTCAGACATTCTGAGGCCTGGGCCCTTGACCTTGGGCTTCTCAGAAGCACAAAGAAGCCAAGGTCCCAAGCTGGCCTTCAGGGATGCTTTGCTTTACCTCCAGAGCTGGGCTCAGCGGTGAACCTGGGTCCCCGGCCCCTTCCCAGACTCCTCTTCTGCCCCTCTCGCGTTCAGAGTGGCCACCTCCCCGTGTAGGGTTCACGCTTCACAGGTGTCGGCACACAAGTCTGAAATGAAACACGTGCTTTCAGTGAACTCGCAGCCAAGTGTGGCTCATTTCGGGAGCTGTCAGAATTCAGAGGGCATTTCCAGCCCTGCACAATCTCCCTGCCCTTTCGCAGAAATTTCTGCCAACTGTTCTTGGAGGGGATCAATCTGTATCAGACCAGAGCCCAGGAACAAATTCTCATGAGCAATCCGTCTCTCTGCAACTTTTACTGGGGTCGCAACCCGTCTTCATTCCCTCTGACATCTAGAACCCTCTGAATGGTCTTTTCCGACATTGTATCCCATTGCCCCACACTGAGTCCTGGGAAGGCTTGGCCTTGCTGGAATGAGTTCTTGCTCTTTTCCCAAGATTCTTAGCCGGGGGGCTTCTCTCTTCTTGGATTTCTCAATTGCTTCTGTGAGCTGCTGGAGTCCCACAAGTCTCTCATCTCTAATTACACCAACTGGGTAACCTGTGGGGCCTCAGGAGCCTCTGCTGCCTGAAGCTACTTAATTCAGTCTCAGCTGCAGGCACTAATTCAGTGCTGGAGCAGAACTTTGAAATAGGGACTTTGTAAACAAAGAGATTCAAGAGCCAAGGGACTGGACCCTGCTATGGTACACAGGGATAGCCACAAGGATCAGCAAACCACAGCGGCCACGGACTCGGTCTCAGAACCGGAATGTCTGACTTAACTCAGGGCCTAACACTGCAGTTCCCCCACTGGAAACACGCCTTTTATATAGGGTAGCAGGGAGGGTTAAATTTAAGGGGAACATTTAGAATAATGCCCAGTGGGGCCCAGGAGATGGCTCGGCGACAAAAAAGCACCTACCACACAAGCTTGCAGCCATGAGTTCAATCACCAGAATCACACGCAGCTCCGCTGCTGGGACCCCAAGGTAACCACCTAATTTATCACCCAAATAGGAACATTTCTGAGAGTGTCAAGGATACTAAGTCTTATTAGCTGGCACACTCCAGGGCTGTCCAAACAAATCATGATTGATTTCCTCCTCTCAACTCCTCTCTCACCTAGCACCTAAAGGAGCCTTTCCTATTGCCCTTTACACTCTGCAAACCCCGTTTCTGTTCACCCAGCAGCCCTCTGGAGGTGCCAGCAGCTGGCAGGCCTCTGGGTCTCCTGCCCTTGTGCGGTGCTCCGCGTCGACTCCCACTCAATCTCCCCTCTCACCCTAATGGTTCCTTTCCAGCTGGATTCCCATCTCTCCTGGACTCTTTCCCCGGAACAGGCAGCCAGCACCAATAGACATCCGCAGGGTCATCTCCCTAGGAGCCCTCCCCGGCCCCTTGCTGTTCTGATGCAAGGCTCATACCACTTGCTGGTTCTTATCCCTAAAGCCAGCGACAGGCTTGGGCTAGGAGCTGCCTCCAAGCAGCAGAACCAGCACCCTCCTGGTCTTCCTCCTCGCCCATGTGGCTGCCCACCTCCTGCTCCAACTATGCCCAATGTTTTTTTTTTTTTTTTTTTTGCTTTTTTGGGTCATACCCAGCAGTGCTCAGTGGTTACTCCTGGCTTTGCACTCAGGAATTACTCCTGGCGGTGCTCAGGGGACCATGTGGATGCCAGGGATTGAACCCGGGTCAGCCGCGTGCAAGGCAAATGTCCTACCCACTGTGCTATTGCTCTGGCCCCCCATCTATCTTTTGTGACTCATTCCGGGCATTGGTACAGAAGGCTAGAGCTGTGTCTGCCACCTCCCCCATCTTGCTCCACCATCAACCGCCACTTACTCCCAGCTCACTGGCTTCTGCAGTCACGGGGCGCCTGTACTGAGTGTGGTCCCCAGTAAGAGGAGAGGAATGTTGAGTTCCTGTGGAAGGTGGGAGCAGAAGGAAGAGAGGAGAGCCCCATGCAAGCAAGCTTTTCTCCTTGTGTTGAGTGTCCTGGCCCAGGCTGCCTAAGTTTCCCACATTGCTCCACTCTTGTTCTATCCTCTGTGTGTTCTCCAGGCCCACACCTTCTCTAGGACCAGACAGCTGCTTTCTGTGTATGGGACTCTCCTTAGCTCAGTGAGTGCGTCTCTGGGGCCAGAGAGATGAGGGGAGGGCACTTGTCTGGCTCTAGGTAAACCCAGGGCAGACCCAGGTTCAGTTCTCGGCACCACAGATGATCTCACAAGCACTGTCAGCCAAGCCAGGAGTGATTCCAGAATGCAGAGCCAGGAGTTAACCCTGAAGCATTGTTGGTGTGGCCCCAAAGAATAGCAAAAACTGAGTCTTTGGGGAACTCAGTTTGCTGGGCTGCCTGTGAACCCTGATCACAACAACCATCCACAGGGACAAGTGTCCTGAGAGCAGTGACCACTCCCGCCACTCTCCCACTCGGAACAGTCTCTCAGGAGCTCCCAAGGGGGAGACAGCTCCATCTGTCACCGCTCCCCTTCCATTCCCCCCTTTGAGAACTGCATAGAGAGGACTGAGGGGCAGTACATGTTCTTGTCTCAAGTCTCCTGGGACTTTTCACCTTTCAACATTTTTTAGTGGGACTGGAGCAATACTACAGTTGGGAGGGCATTTGCCTTGCATGCAGCCGACCCAGGTTCGATCCTCAGTATCCTATATGGTCCCCCAAGAACAGCCAGGAGTAATTCCTGAGCCAAGAGCCAGGAGTAACCCCCTGAGCATCACCGAGTGTGACCCCAAAAGCAAAAAAAAAAATTAGCTTCAGAGGTGGGTTATATAAGTTCTCTAATTAATGCAACAGTTTGTTTTTTTACTTCCTCCTTGGCTGTGGCAGATCATACCCAGGCCCTCAAGTGAGTCAGGAGCTTTACCCCTAAGCCACCCCCCAGCCCCACACTCAGTCTTGATCCTTGCCCTATCCCCTGGCATTATAACTCTAAATTTCAGAACCTTGGCAGATAATTGCCATTGTGCTGAGTGAACAGAAAGGAGAATTTCATCACAATAGGCATTGTTATGGATAAATATGCATTCTCATCAACCTCACACCTGGATAATTACAGAAATGCTTTTTTTTTTTTTTTGGCAGAGCCAATTGGGGAATGGGGAGCAACATTAAATTTATGGAAATTTTAATTGTATCCTCTGCAGAGCAGTGAGGCAATGCTTTAATTTCTGAGACCTTCAAGACCCGAAGAGGTGATTCCTGGAAAGGCAACTTTCCAAGGAAGCTCAGAACCCACAAAACAGGACAGCAGAAATTCCCAAAGAGTAAACCTTAGCCTCACTACAAATTCTCCAAAGGAACTGCAGAGTGCAGAGTTAGAAATTCAAAGTTCCCTGCCAATCTGAGTCATTTCTGAGTCTCTAAAACCTGCTTGACCAAGCCTGCAGGTCTAACTAATCGCTGGAATATGAGTAAACCTCTGAGGTTTGGCAGAGGGGGAATATCACAGTGAATATTTGCCTTTTGATCATGTTTTAGAATACATCAAATAGGGACTGGAGCAATAGTACAGTGGGGTGGGCATTTGCCTTGCGTGCAGCCAACCCGGGTTCAATCCCGGCGTCTCATATGGTCCCCTGAGCATCACTAGGAGTAACCCCTGGGCATCGCCAGGTGTGACCCCCTCCCTGCAAAAAATAATAATAATAATAATAATAAAATACATCAAATATTCTGATTTAGGGGCCAGAGTGATGGCACAGTGGGGAAAGTGTTTGTCTGGCAACCACCAACCTCGATTTAATCCCTTGCACCCCATTAGGTCTCCCGAGTCTCACCAGGAGTAAGCACTGAGCATAGAGCCAAAAGTAAGCTCTGAGCACTGTCAGGTATGGCCCCAAACAAAACAAAACAAAAAAGTTTTGATTTGATTCTTGCAATATGCATAGGAACTGTTTCTCAAGGACACTGTGACAAGATTGGGAAACCTTCCAGAGCTGGTTCCCAGCTAAATACAAGCCTTTGCAGCCAACTGACCCAGGGTTTACCCAAGAGCAGATGCCCAGGGTGCCAGCCAGCCTCAAAAGGAATCTGCTGTTGGCCACACAACCTGGAATTTTTTGAGTCATTTTTGAAAGGTTCCAAAATTGAATATTTTGTCCCTAGACAATTTTTAAAGCTCCACATTAGAGGTGCAAGGCCCTTTCTTCCATCACTCTTCCTATAAGATACCCACACTCTAAACACCAGGGAGTTCCTACTGGGACATCTCTGGTTTTCCTAGAACATCCACACAACTCACCCTGTCCCGCTGCTGGATCCGCTTGTAAATATATTCAGCAAATGGTTTGCGGGAATGAATTTCCCATCCCCAGGCTTGACGTGGAATACCCCAGCTTCATAGACCACTTTGCCCCTGGAAATTGTTATGAGGGGCACCCCATGGCAAACCATGCCCTCGAAGATGTTGAAGTTAACAGCCTGATGATGCATTTTCGCTGAAATTGTCCTGTGGGTAGGAATCAGGAAAGCTCAAATTATCACCAGCTCATCTGACAAATATCAAACGTCACATTTATCAAAAGAATGATGTAGAAGTCTGGCAACTCTATTCATTCATTACTTCCTCACTGGAATGAGTAGCTTTAAGAATAGAAGGTGGCATTAACATTTCATTACACAGTAATTACTTTTTGGAGAGAAAAAAAATACCAATAGATCACTTGCTAGGACAGTGAATAAAGATAAAATGGCAGAAAAAGGGCCTTGTGACTTTCATGTAGAGTTTTTAAAAATTGTCTGTGTTCCAAGCAAATGGAAGCAAAGATAAACAAATAGGATTATATAAAATTGAAAAGCTTCTGCACCTCAAAAGAAACGGTGACCAAGACACAAAGATAATCCACAGAGTGGGAAAGGATATTCACCCAATACCCATCTGACAAGGGGTTAATATCCAGGATATATCAGGCACTGGTAGCCCTTCACAAGAAAAAAACAGCGAACCCCATCAAAAAATGGGGAGAAGAAATGAACAGAAGCTTCCAAAAAGAAGAAATTCGAATGGCCAAAAGGCATATGAAAAAGTGCTCTTCATCTTTAATCGTCAGGGAGATGCAAATCAAAACAACAGTGAGGTACCATCTCACACCACAGAGACTGGCACACATCCAAAACAGCAAGAACAACCGGTGCTGGCGTGGATGTGAGGAAAAAAGGGACTCTCATCCACTGTTGGTGGGAGTGCCGACTGGTCCAGCCCTTTTGGAAAACTAGATATTGAGCTCCCATTTGATCCAGCAATAGCACCCCAAGAGACCGAAAAACACATAGCAGAAACACTATCTGTACTTCTTTATTCATCTCTGCGCTATTCACTATAGCTAGAATCTGGAAATAACCTAAATGCCCAAGAACAGAGGACTGGCTAAAGAAACTGTGGTTCATCTACACTATGGAATACTATGCAGCTGTCAGAAAAGACGAAATTATGAAATTTACCTGCAAATCGATGGACATGGAGACTATCATGCTGAGTGAAATTAGTCAGAAGGAAAAGGACAGATATAGAATGACTGCATTCATTAACAGGATATATATAGATACCAGTGTTTTACTAAGTGTGGGAAATGGTAATGAAAGTTTAAAACTCATCATTGAATATACACAAAGAGACTTAAGTGATAAACTCTAAATATCTGCAGGGCTAGCCACAATGTGTAAAAAGAAGAGGGAGAGAGATACAGAGACAGAGAGAAAAAAAGAGGAAACGGGGCTACCTGCTATTGAGGCAGCCTGGCGGTGGCGGGGGAGTGGGTGGGGTGCATTGGTGGTGGAAAGGGGGCACTGGTGGAGGGATGGTGCTGGAATATTGTATTACCAAGAACCAATTATGAACACCTTTGTAATTGTATGTCTCACGGTGGTATAATAAAAATTTTTTAAAAAATAAAGTTTGGTAAAATTCACTGGTGAAAAAAAAATTGTGTGTTGAAGGAACAAAATATTCATTTTGAAACATTTCAAACATGGATGAACTCCCTGACCCTATACCTAACTCTACAGAATTTTCACTTTGAAAAGCCCTCTCATTACTGCTCCTCCAAGGCCTTGGCTGATTCCTGCATGCTCAGGCGTCATGGTGGATGGCTCTAGGATGAAATTTGGTAGCTATCCAGTAAATTTGGGTTGTAAATACTTATGGGAATGCTCGGATCATCGACACCACCCTGCAGCAGTTTTTTTTTTCTCAATCCGGCCCAGGTATAATGATCCAGAGACTCTCAGACATGGGGCAGAGCTGCTCCTTGCTCTCCCTGTGCCCAGCCGTTCATGAGGCACTGGGAGGTATGGCGGGTTCTAGCCCTGGCCCACCACCCCAGCAGAGCCTCACAACAAGCCAGACGACCCCCCCCCCCCCCCCACACACACACTCCATGGGGGCTGCCATTTTCCACATTCGGACTTCTCTCTGGGTCAGAACTCCACCAAGCAGACTAGCCCATCACAGCCCGGATCATCAACACCCACCCTGCAGCAGTTTTTTTTCTCAATCCGGCCCAGGTATGCTGATCCAGAGACCCTCAGACATGGGGCAGAGCTGCTCCTTGCTCTCCCTGTGCCCAGCCATTCATGATGCACTGGGAGGCATGGCGGTTCTAGCCCTGGCCCACCACCCCAGCAGAGCCTCACAACAAGCCAGACCAGCCCCCCACCACTCCATGGGGGCCGCCATTTCCACATTCGGACTTCCCTCTTGTCAGAACTCCACCCAGCAGACCAGCCCATCATAGCCCTGCTTGCGTGGCCGCTATGCGCCGCACTGATTCACCAATAAATGCTTTATTTGGAGGTGACTACAAAAGTATGCCTCCCGCATGGCAAGCCTGGCAAGCTGCTCGTGTTGTATTTGATATGCCAAATACCAGTAACAATTATATTAGGTCATTCCCATGACCTAATATAATGGTTTGAGGCTATTTATGTTCCTGTAGCAAGCCGAGGCCCTTGGCTCTACTAGCATGAGACAGGACATATGGAGATATTACTGGTGCCCGCTCTAGCAAATAGATGGTGAACGGGAAGATAGTGATAGTGATAGTGAAATACTTATACCTTGGTAGTGAAACTGGAAATCTGAAGATAATAAAAATAACAAAATTAGGGGCTGAGCACAGGGATAGGATGCTTGCCTTGCACATGACTAGCTCCAGTTCAATACCCATAACCACTCATGGACTCCTGAGAACAACCGGAAGTGATTCCAGAAATGCCCATAACCACTCATGGTCTCCTGAGGACAGCCAGAAGTGATTCCAGAGCACAGATTCAGGAGTTTCCCCTAAGCACAGCAGGGTGTGGCCCAAGTCCTCACCCCCACCCAATAAATAAAGTAAAGTAAATGACAATTATATTACACCATAAGTTCACTATTTCTGTCAGTAATTGGCATGGCCATCAACACACTCTGTCACTTTTTAAGACTTTTCAATCTTTTGTGTTTGTCTATCACATCACACCTGACTCAGGGCTTACTCCTAGTTTTGTGCTCAGGGATTACATCTGGCAGTGCTCAGGGGACTGTATGTGGTGCTGAGGATCAAATCTGGGCTGACTATGTGCAAAGCAAATGCCTTACCTGCTGTACTATCTCTCCAGCCCCAAGACTTTTCATTAGGAGGGTCATACCCTATTGGAATACTCTTTATTTTCAGCCCTACTTGCTAGTCATGGATTTTGCTATGCGAATGGAGGGACTGCTCCCCTCTTTTCTGAAAGCTCTTTACATTCACTTCACTATTCAGCTCCCCTAAAATGCTTTTCTGTGAGGAAAGGCAACGTTCCTGGAAAACCCGATTAGAATTAAAGACTGTCTTACTTTTCCTGCAAAGAGCAACTCCTCGCACCCGCCTGGGTTCCCTGACTCCCCAAGAAATCTGGTGGCAGAGATCAAATTCCATGCCAGGCAGAAGGGCAGAATAAATAGGACCCAGGTGTGGTTTTATGAGAGTTTGTGGGGCTGGGGGGATGTCAGGTGTGTGACCGTGGAGGGGCCCATGGCAGTCTCATCAGTCCTAGATTGCTCCCAGCTGCTTCTGCAGGTAGAGTCAGGCTCTCCTCCAGGCTGTCGCCTCTCTTCTCCCAACTTTCTATCAGTCCCGTCCAACAAAACATCCCTCAGCCCAACATCCCCCACCCCTGCCCCAAATCTGTCTGTCTCTCTAAAAGTGTCTACAGTGCCACCTGTTGACTGGTTGCCACACCTCTAACCCTCCTACCTCCTGCTCCCCACCACTCTATAAAGCTGCTCAAGCCACTGCAGAGGAGGAAAACTAGAGCCCGGTTCCTTCCCTGCTGCTGGCTGCTGTGTTTCTCTTCCCGGTGCCCCTATAATTCTCCCTCAGAGCCTGAGTTTTTTTTAAATTTTTATTTTACCATGTGAGATATACAATTACAAAGATGTTCATAATTGGGTCTCTGCCATACAGTGTTCCAGCACCCATCCCTCTACCAGTGCCAAATTCCCACCACCCATATCCCAAACATGCCCTCCCCACCCAAACCCTGCCTGCCCCTATTGCAGGCACATTTTATTTCTCTTTTTTGTCTCTGTCCCTGTATTTCTCTCTCCTGTTACACTTTGTGGTTTGCCCTACAGATATTAATGCTTTATGATGTCTCTATGTGCATATTCAATAGTGAGTACTAGTGTGACATCATAATTCCTCATTCCCCATAACCTCTCCAGTTTGTTGCAACTAGAATGATCATTACAGTGTATAATGAGAAATCCTGGGAAGGACCTGGTTTAGCGGCTGAGTTTTGTTGCACTCTGACGCTGCACCACAGAGTGCTGAGCCATTCTTCCCACTGAAGGGATGCTGGGCTCATTTCCAGGATTGGAGGATCATGGGTGAAACTGCTAGAAATGCCAAGTCCTTGTGGGAACACTTCTCTTGTGCAAATACCCTGGGGTGTCAGTGTGGGTGGTCAGGGTACAGTGTGACAAGTGTACACGGTCAGTCTCAGAAGCCACTTTACCTACCAACATAGAGAGTATCACTAATGCTCATGGGTTTGCACAAATACAGATGCAAAAGCAAGTATGATTATGACCACCATGATTTTGCACACAAAGGAGAGAAGACTGCTGATCAGTTTACTGACTGAGAGCAAAGGGTATCACAATAGTAAGAAAACAGTTAAACTATCTCAAGGGTCACTAAGGATAGGATGGTGAATTGGTGAGGAAAGGCATAAACTTAAAGAAAAAAAAAAACGAGGTATCAGTTGAGAGGAGCTTCAGACTTTTGTGACAGTAACATTTTAGGACTATCTCAACTCTCCTTTATCAATGTTGGCATTATTGGCTGTTTTCCTGCATATCACAGCTGAACACCCAGGGCAGGAATGCTCAGGCTTGTTCTTGAACAAGCCACATTGCTGTGTGAGAAAAGAAGCACCAGAGAGAAAGGAAACACAAACACTGCATTGGGGAATCGGGTTCAAGAATAGAAGGTGAAGAAGGGAAAACCCTAAATCATCAAGACTGATTTCCCCTGATAGGCAGCTGAATGTTACTGACACTCTCAGGAAAATAGTTTTACAGAAGAAAACAAAAAGTGTTCTACATGCAAAGCTTTTTGGTGCCCGTATCGTCTCAACTATTGAAAACCTGAAGAGGAACATCTTCCAGTGGGTTCTCGGGTCAATGGGTTCTTGAGTATCTATGAAAGTCTAGAATTAGCAAAATGCTGGGTGGGACAGAAAGAGAGAGTAAAGGGACAAGGCGATTGCCTTGCACACAGCTGACCCTGGTTGAAGTCCCTGGTACCATATATGGTGCCACGAGCACAGAGTCAGGAGTAACCCCCTAAATACTTTTGGGTGTAGCTTCAAATCCCAACCCCCTTCACAAAATGTTAGGAAGCCAAAGAAGCAAAGACCTAATATTAAATGTGGAAAAAATGTATGGAAATGCTGGATAAGGAAGGACATGTCCAAGTATTCAAACACAAAGGGAAAATGAAAAATAAAATATGTGGGCCTGGAAAAATATGTAGAATTTATGAAAGCAAAAAGTTTTTAAGAGCAAAATAGCAAATCCGATTTCTCTACCTCAGCCATACAAGGAGTGAGAACTTGACTTTCTCATCCTTGAGTTAGCAAGAGAAAGAGGACAACCAGGAAACTTCCAAGCAGTTCCTTATAACAAGGCATTATGTAAATGAAGTCAAAAGAACACAGAATGTAAATTCTAGACTCTGTCACCCCCAGAAGCAGAATGTGCCGCTGCTGTCACCTTGGAAGGTGTCTGGCGGGGTGTTATTCCTCACCCAACTTTTCCCCTCCCATTCAGAGCTGCGATTCTCTAAGCTGTGAGACACCCTAATATGTCCGACATGCAGCTTTCTTGACCTAGAGTATCCTGACAACCTACTGCCAAGCCAGCCCCACTCCTTCCACTAAGACCCTAGACAAGGAACCTGCTACTCTGTGTATTTTGTCTCAATGAAGAGCAAGATGGGAAGAAAATCTTGGTTCTCCCAACCAACCCTGAGCACCAAAAGGGCAAAACCAGGCATCTCTCCTCTGTTGCTTAGCGCTGTCTGTCTCAACACTCATTATCTCTTTCTCCATCCTCTGCTTTCCTATGTGGTGCACCCAGGATTGCATGGACCATGACATTAGATCCCCAGGACACAGTGAGTGCTAAATAAAGAGTCATGAAATGAAAGAAAAAGAGCCACACAATCTCCCTCCCTCTTGCTTTTACTTTTCTGTCCCCACTGTCCTCAGGGATGAGGCAGTGTTTTGGAGACAGACAACTGAATTAAATGGGATGTCAATCTTCAATCCCCTAAGCGTGGTTGTACCTAACATTTCCAACGAGCAGCATGAATTTATTTAGAATCATTGTGCTAGAAAAAGCACAGGAACAACTGGAGAAAAAAAAAGAGGGACTTGACTGGCAATGAAACAGCTGAAGTTGGGAAGGCTGGTCGATAGCATGGTCTGGAGAACCGCTTCAGAGAGGCAGGAGTGGCTGGTCTCATGCCCCCGCAGGTGGAATAAGGCCACAGCTGACACGTAGTCTACTATGTGAACTTTTCAAGAAACTTACATATCTATGACAGAATGGTCAAAGAACGCACATCACATGTACAGTAAATGGAAATATGTTACAGAACTGTGTATTTTAGGATGGTGATGAAGAGCAAGGCTAGAGGTCAAAATGGGCTTTATTGTACTGACCAGCCAGGGGCCTGGGTCCTTAACAAAAGTGTCTTAAGGTTCCCTTTGGCCCACCATGAAAGAATGTAGTAAGAATGCAGTGGGTAGTTCTTCCCAGGGAAAGAACCATACCTTTCCTACTGTTTTCAGCTTTTCCTAACCCCAGGGAGTGCTATATTTTACACTTGTTCAAAAAGCGATACTCCAGCAACACAGGACACTGTGCAGCAAACATCTGAGGATTATTACCTGCTGTCCCGAGATAATGCTGAAATAAAGCTAGGGGAGAACCTGTCACTAGAGATTGGGTCTGTTGGATGATGTGTTCTTCTCAGTGGCCAGTTGTCAAGA